>PVJX010001845.1:0-98631 GCA_004027295.1 Dolichotis patagonum
GGCAACTACACTGAAGATGACAAGATTCACTAAGATACCCACTCTGGTTTGATTATTACTTGCTTTTGAAGTCTTATAATATCTCCAATGCTTCATTTTTATTAATGTTGTTATACACTGCTGAGACACCATGGTAACCATTGTAGATCACCTTGTATTGCGGTTTTATGTGACTTTTCTGCCTCATGCTTTTCTAGGAGTTGTTTTGTTTTATCTTGCTTTGTTTTGTTTTTCCTGCTAATACAGAAATGATAGATATACAAGTAGAGACTCATGCATGTGTAGAGCTTATAAACAATTTACGAGAACCAACTATATAACACTTGTTGAAATGAACAACTACTTTTAAGAAAAAGAGACACTACAATACCCAGTGCTGATTCCATAATGTCATGATGTGAAGTCCAGTAAAACTATTACTTTTTGTTCAAAGTGATCTTAGCTTGCTTTGCCTTGTTTAAGTTCAACACACATGAAGGTATGGACAGCTGTTTTGAGGAGAATGAGAGACACTATGACAGCCATTCTTGGCTTCCCTAATCCCCTGTCTTGAAGACCTGAAATGCCCTCCTCATCCTGCTCAGATCAATTCCATACTAGGTTGTTTCATGTGAATTCCCTGTATGTGACAATATGGACAACTATTTGGAAGAAAACAAGAGTCAATATGATAGAGAGTGAATATCTCCAATTGCCTAGTTTTAAAATTTTTGTCTCTTACATTGCTTTCTTGTGATCCACTTTGCTCTGTTTTGTTGTGTTTAATTCTACCCTTTTGAAATAATTGCATGTATATTTGCACGGGTAAGATGGATGACCATATTGCTGTTTTTGTCAGATTGTGGAGCAGAACTGTTAACACTCTCACTGTTTGAATGTCTACTTTACATGTTTTAACTTTGTAAATTGAACAACTATTTCCAAGAAGTCAGTATGTAATTTGTCAAGCAATAATTTCTTAGTTTTTTTTGTTGTTGTTCTTTTCCTTTTTTCCTTGGAATACTGTATTGTTGCTATCCTTTATTCTGTTTTTTTTTTTGTTTTTTTCTCTTTAAATAAAATTATTTTTAAAAAAAGATTGACCAATGACCCTGAAACAGCTTACTCTTCAAAACAAAAAGTTAAAAACACTTGATTTCCCTGCCCTCACCCTTTGTAGCAATAAGGCACCATGATAAGTCAAAATCACCCAGACCTCGCCTACTAGGTTCATGGCATCCTCTCTTAAATGAAGGAGATACATAGTGAGTTCCTTGGTACCCCAGAATTATAAATAATGATCTCCTTGGGTATCAGGAGATGTTGGCCTCATGTTGGCCAAAACTGTAAAGATTTGCTTGTTTACTTTTCCTTTTTCCTGCTTCCAAAAGTGTCAGTGCCTCAGAGTGACATGTATACTTCTAAACAAACTGATCTGACAAAATAATTCTCAGTAAGGTCTCAGAAAATAAGACTTAGTGACACTCACTGGCTACAATGTAGGTTGAATTTCACAAAGTTTATACATATAAGGTCTGTCTTTCTTATTCCTTCCTTCCTTCCTCCTTCTTTCTTTCCTTCCTTCCTTCCTGCCTGCCTGCCTGCCTGCCTTCCTTCTTCCCTTCCTATCTTCCTTTCTTTCTAGGTTTCACACATGAAACATGGGAAACTTTCAGAAGATCAATGATTGCACTTGAGCTAGAGATATAACCCAAATGGCCAGAATTTCTTTATGGGGCCAAGTCAAAAGTTAGAAGGCAAAAAAAAAAACCACGTTTCCACCTGATTGTGTTATTTCTATAAAAACAGAAGTATTTATCAAAATGCTCAGTCTGTGAGATAATATTAAATAACTTTAGTAATACTAGCATAATTTGTCTTAGGTATGATGATATATAATTCAGAATATAATTTAGGAAAATATACCTATTCAGCAACTATTTGCCATCAGCACTATCTGTTTTTATTGTAAATTTAAAAAAAAATAGAATAATCTGACTCAACCAGTGGGGAGACTTTTAGGAGGACTCCTGTAATTGTCCATACTTTTACAGGTTTTGGACTCTCTGAAGCCTGTCTTTTGCTACTGATTTAGCTTCCTAACCCTACTCTGACTTGCTTGTACTTCTTATTGTCTCTTTATAATTCCTAGAGGTATAATATCCTATGCCTTACCCAAAGAAAAACAAAAACCCTTGTACTAGACTTTTAATTATTTTTAATAGAGCTAAAATAGTATGTTTAAAATAAATGTTAGCAGATTTTTCCTGAAAGATGATAAAGACAATTTTTACTCTATCCCTGCTACTTAAGACTCACTAAAACAAAAATAACATGAAAAAAATCAAGGAGGGAAACATAATCTTCAATGCACCAAGTCAGAAAATAACAACTCCACTCACTAATTATGGACACCAGGTATCACAACACCCAGTACTGCAGTATTGACATCACCAAATACTGCAATGTTGGATTCAAATGCAAGGTCTGCTTGATTAAGTTATAGGTATCTTCTACTATATGGTCACATCACTGGTCAGTCATTTGGAAAAAAGACAAAATCAGATCCAACATATCTCCCATCATCTAAGAAAATAAAATCCAAATATATCAAGTATCTAAATGTAGAAACTAAAACCGTATAAGAATGAAAATAAAATGTGAATGGATTCCTCTTAACATACATCTAAGTAAAGGCTTTTAATATATAAACTCAAAACCCAACTGGAATAAAATAAAAATGATAAGTTACAGGATAAAAGAAACTTTTCCATATACACAAAGTCAAAAGACAACTAACAAACTTGGGAAATTATTTTTTAAACATATTACGGATAATAAGTTAATACACTTAATACATAAACAACTCTTTAGAATTGAAGGGGAAATGACTTTTTAAAACCACAAAAGAAACATGAGCAAAAGACCTAAAAACAGCAAAAGATATAAAAATGGTCCTTAAATGTATAAAAATATGTTCAACCTCACTGTTTTTTTCACCCTCATTCTTGGTAAGATAAATGCAAGTTAAAATGACATTGGGACATTATTTCTCATGTATTAGATTAGCAGCACCATGCTATTAAGACTTTAGGAAAATCAACACTCTTACAGATTACTTATGAGAATGCAAATTTATTATGACCCTTATAGAGGAATTTGTCTAGCTTGCAAATCTAAATAGACTTGTACCTCTTGACCCAGTAATTCCACTTCTGGGAATTTTCCCTGAAGATTCATCTATAACAATAGAAACATTAGAAACATCCTAAATTTATATATGCAGCAAAGTGATTGATTAACCATTATACATCCTTTCAAGGGAATACTATGCAGCAATAAAAATTGGGACCTCTATGAATCTATTCTAACTGACTGCTAGAATATACTGTTAAATGAAAAAGGCAAATAAAAAAATACAAAAATTCTACCTTTGTGTTAAGAAAAGGGTAAATTAGAAAATACGTCTATATACACTCATGTGACAAAAAAAAACATCAAAAGGATAAACTAGACACTGATGAGATTGTTTACCTACAGGCTATGATTTGGAATAGTATGAAGAGGCAGAAGGAATGAGAGGAGATGACATACCTATAAACATGCCTATTTGTTTAATCCTGATATTGGAGCCAAGTTAATATATCACACAGAGAAGAGGAAGGATGAGACAAGGAGAAAGGAAAAATGGAAGAAAATAAATGGAAGGAAGGAGAGAAAGAAAGGAAGGAAGGAAATCAGCAAGAATGAAAAGGGATTCTAAAACTGACTTCATATAAAACCAAGATCAGTCACAATTCAAATGAATAACATAACCACATTGAGATAGAGGGAAAAGAACAAACTCAATTAACTTTTGAAAACAGTGTTTGGACTATATATCCTCAGGCTAAAAACAAAAAGATTGCTAAATAAATATTGAATTCTAATTAGTAGTCCTCTTTTTGTCAGGAACATGAGCTAGCAGTTCTGAAACTACTCTCCAAGCATCCCAGGACTGAACAAATAACTATTTATTGTGGATAAAAAGAATCAAGTCTCAGAGCTGGGAATTTAGCTCAGCAACACAGGTGCCTGCCTGGCAAACATGAGGTCATGAGTTCGATCTCTGGTACAAAAAAAAAAAAAGAAAGAAAGAAAGAAAAATCAAGTCTCTTACTGTTAAGAAAGGGAATTACAAATATGGGAAGGGGTAAGGACAGAGTGTATGGTGTTGAATTAAAACTGGAGGTATTGGTGTAAACTCACAAGTTTTAGTAAAGCTGGACGTGGAAATGGATTTAGGTGATGAGAATATATATACACAAGTGTACATATTTATGAGTGAATATATGTATATCTACTTATTCCCATTATGTGTCTTGACACCTCACTAGTGATGAATACACCTGATATCCAGAACTCATTTTCTAAATAGTGTTCACCAAAAGGAACCATCTTTAGAGAAATAGTTGACTCCAGGTTGAAACAAGGAAAATACAATTTATGCCTAGATTATCTTATACTGTACCAAGAAATAAAGAAAATGAGAGTAAAGAAATGTCCAGACAAATCATGGGAATATGTCAAAAGGACACAGAAGTTGCCTTGAAGTTGTTCCCACTGGCAAAATTTGGGACAGTTTGAACATCGAATAATGATAGCAAAGAACTATAACCTACTAAAGCCATGGGTTTACATTAATATAAATAATAAGCAAATATGGGAAGGGAAAGTTCTCCCTTTTTGTCCATTTTTCCTGGTTTTTATATATTTCTTTTAAAACAACTTTTTAGGAGATGTTAATTATATATTAACCCATGTAATGTGTGCAGTCCAGTAGTTGTATGTTCAGCTCCGGTTCTAATTTTAGAACTTTTTGTGGTGCTGGGTATTGAACCAGGCAAGCCACCCGCCCACTGAGTTACACCCCGCCTGCTATTTTAGAACATTGTTGTCACTCCAGAAGGAAATCCTGTACCCTCTCCAGTTCCCTTCAACCTTAGACAACCACTAGTCTACTATCTGTATCTCAGTAGATTTATCTACTCTGAACATAGTATTGCCATGAGTTCATACAATACATGACACTGTCAGTTAGTGTTTTCAAAGCCCATCTGTATTGTCACATGTATCACTATTCATTTTTATTGCCAAATATTCCACTGTGTGCACACAACACATTTTCATTTATCTATTCATCAGCTGATGGATGTTTAGATTGCTTCCACTATATAGCTATTGTGAATTTTGCTGCTATGAATGTATGTACACTAAAACTTTGTTTTGTAAGCATAATTCATTCCAGAAACATTCTTGGAATCCACAGCACTTGTATATTGTGTATAATGATATGCTTGTGTTTAGATGTCCCCCCAAAGCCTCAGGCAGTCATAGGTGGAGCTTTTTCAGAGGTGACCAGATCTAGAGTGTGTGACGCTGGAATTGATTCATGGTCCAGTGCTAATATCAGGGGCACTAGCATTGAGGGTGTGAGTGCTACCCACCCTGAGTAGGCTGGATAAGATAGAAGGGATGGAAAGGGCTGAGGTCTTCCCTTGCTTGATTCTCTACCTTCTGCTAACCATCAATTTTCTCCTATGCAGTGTCTGTCTGCCATGCCACCGCGCCTTGAAGCCAGCCAATGATAGACTGAAACATCTACAAACTGTGAGCTAAATAAACGTTTCCCTTTTTAACCTTGGGTGTTGGGTATTTTGTTTTAGCCAAGAGAGAAACGTAACTAAGACATATATCACAGAGAATTTCCCCATATGAAATGATGGAAACTCAGACAATTCATTCCACAACCCAAAAATGATTACAATACTATAATACAATACAAGATAATAAAGAAAATACAGTATACACAGAAAAAAAACCAAATTAAGCTGCACTTACTTTTGAAAACCTTCATGGCTGGTGTAAGGGAGATAAGAGAGGTAAGGGTTATTTGTAGGGAAACTTTCACTATCACTAACGGAATCACTGCTATCTATTGGCTCAATGGAACCTGTTTCTTTCTATATAACTTTAACAAAGAAACTACCCAGTGATACTTGTTTTTTGACTCCTTTTGAGGATTCTGTAGAAATGTAACCTTGCATCATCTTTAAACAGATTTATCACTCACATTGCTGCAGCTTTATTCAGATTGTGCTTTTCTACAAAATTTTGCACTGTTTCCCACATTTTATACATCTCTTTAATTTCATTTGAAGCAAGAGAGTCCTCCACCTTTTTCTCCTCCTCCTCTGCAGATGGGATCTCCTCCACAACCTCTTGCTGTTGGGAAATGATCACACACAATCCTGCGGTGAGAGGGAGGGAAGATGGAAAGAGAAAGAGAGAGTGTGTCTGTATGGGTGGGGGGAGAACCATTGGCTTGGTTGTGATCCTGTGACATTTGACATCACATACTACTTGTATTGAAAGACATTATTTGTTTATCAAGCTAAAATATATTAGAAATGTTTGCTCATCTTGTGGAACACTCACAGAATAAGTTATTCACAATCCAAGATTTGTGTTTCACTCATAACTAACGACGTTGAGCATCTTTTACACATTTTTATATAGATATAAAAATACTTGCGCATATGCTTTAATTTATCTTGGGTCGATTTCTGTAGGAGTAGGTTTGCTGGGTCATATGATAACTTTATATATAACATTTTAAGAAATTATCAAACTGTTTTCCACAGCAGCTTCATCATTTTTACATTTTGCATATTACATTTCTATAAGCTGCATGAGTATTCCAGTCTCTCTTTGTCTTGTTATTTCCAGTCTAATGAGGGGCGAAATGGCATGTCATTGTGGTTTTGATTTGTGTTTCACTCATAACTAACGACGTTGAACATCTTTTCATTCATTTTGGCCATTTGCGTGTCTTCGTTGCAGAAATGTCTGTCAAGGTCCTTTGCCCATTTTTATGGAATTATTTGTATTTTTACTGTAGAGTTATAGGAATTCTTTATGTATTCTGGATACAAGTCCTTTATCAGATAAATAATATGCAATTATTTCCCCTTTTCTGTGGATTGTCTTCTCACTCTCTTGGTGACATAATTTGAAGTAAAACATTTTTAACATTGATGAACCCCAGTTGTGTATATTTTCTTTTGTTACTTGTACTTTTGCTGTCATATCTAAGAAACCATTACAAATCCAGGGTCTTGTGGATTTACTTCTGTGTTTCCTTTAATAGCTTTTCTAGCTGATACAATTTAACTCACAAAGCATTAGCTTTGTTCCATTTGCATTGTTTTAATATGGAAATTCAGCTTTTTTAATAGGGATCCAGCTTTTTTCTTTTGCATATGTATATTCCAGTTGTCCTTGCACCATTTGTTGAAGTGGTTATCCTTTTCTCCAATGAACTTTCATGACTACTCCATCAAAAATCAAGTATTCATAAATTTTAAAGTTTATTTCTAGACTCTTAATTCTGTTCTACTGATCTATGCTTGTTCTCATGCCAGCATCAGATACTATCCTGATTAATGTAGCTTTTTTTTTTTTGAAACAGGGTCTCATTATTTCAGGCCCAGACTGGCCTCAAATTCACGGTGATCTTCCTGCCTCAGCCTCTCAAGTGCTGGGATTACGGGTTTGTGCCACCATGCCTGGCAACATAGCTTTGAAATAAGTTTTAAATTTAAAAATTGAGTTATCCAATGTTTTTCTTCTTTTTCAAGACTGTTTTTGGCTTCTGTAGGTCCCTTGCACTCCCATATCAATTTTAGAATTTAACTTGTTAATTTCTACCAAAAAAATTCATTTGGGACTATGATAGAGATTGCACTGAATCCATAGGTCAGTTTTGAAGTAATGTCTTCATTATTTCCCTCTTCCTTCCACGTCTCCCTCTTCCTCCTCCTCTTCTATCTCCTCTGCCTCCTCCTCCTTCCATTTCTTCTTCTTTTTCCATTTCTCCTCCTCTTTCTCCTCCTTCTTCTTCTTCTTCTTCTTCTTCTTCTTCTTCTTCTTCTTCTTTCTTCTTCTTCTTCTTCTTCTTCTTCTTCTTCTTCTTCTTCTTCTTCTTCTTCCTCTTCTTTTCTTCTTCTTCTTCTTCTTCTCCTTCTCCTTCTCCTTCTCCTTCTCCTTTCTTCTTCTTCTTCTTCTTCTTCTTCTTCTTCTTCTTCTTCTTCTTCTTCTTCTTCTTCTTCTTCTTCTTCTTCTTCTTCTTCCTCTTCTTTTCTTCCTCTTCCTCTTCCTCTTCTCCTTCTCCTTCTCCTTCTCCTTCTCCTTCTCCTTCTCCTTTCTTCTCTTTCTTTCTTGGGGACTGAGCCCAGGGCCTTTGCACTGAGCTACATCTCCAGCCCATTTTATCTTTTATTTTGACTCAGGGTTTCACTAAGCCACTAAGTTGTCCAGGCTGGGCTCTAAACTTATGATCCAATTGCCTCACCCTCCCAAAGTGCTGAGATTACAGGTGTGCACTATCATGCCCAACTAGTAATATTGTCTTCAGGCACATAAAACAGCAATGTCTTCCTTTCTTTAGATTTTTTTTCTAATTTTCAAAATCTCTTTCTTACTACATTCTGCCAAATAATAACTGCAGAAGAAATGATAATAGATCACCATTTAGCAACTAGCCTAGAAATGATTGATTTTAGTAAAACTGGATGCTAAAACTAAAAGGTAAAGTTTGTACAACAGATATATTTACATAGCTCAAAGTATCACCTTGAAGATAGTTTTCATTTACAAAGCCTGAGCTAGAATCTTTGCAGAAGAGAAATATGTAGGTACTATCTTAATCTTTTTCACTGAATACACACCAGAATTCCCTGATAGAAAAAAATCTAGTGTTAACCTCTCTTATGGCTTTTATCTAGATGTTGGCCTAAAACCTCATGTGGTCACAGGGAGTTTCAGAGGTGGCTGGATTAGGATATGTGAATGTGGATTAAGGGTGTGATGTGGGGATTAGGGCATGGGAAGCCTCACCTGGGTGTGGGTGGCAACAATCAATAGATTTACAGCCTTATGGAGTATAAAGGGAGAGAAGGAAGGCATGCTTGTTGCTTGCTACTATACTTGCTGCCTTCTGCCTGCCACACCATGGACTGTTTCTCCTCTGCAATTCCTCTGTGCCCTGCCACCCTGCCTTGGAGCCAGCTGCCTATGGACTGAAATGTTTGCAAACTGGGAACTGAAATAAACCTTTTCTTTTTTAACTTGTGAGTGTCAGGTATTTTGTCTCAGCAATGAGAAAGCTAACTGAGACTACCCCCTTTTTACAGATGAGGCAACTATGACTTATAGAGACAAAATAACTCTCACCAGGTTACGTGAGACAGAAAATTGATAAAGTTGTTCTTACTCCAAAGCCTGTTGTTCTTAATTGCAATGTTATACTGAAATTTTTACTCTTGACAACAAATCTATTGAGTCAATAATTCATTTAAGGAGAGAAATGTCAGTATTGTTCTGAATGAAAGCCTCTTGGGTATCAACAGAAGTCACATATAATGGCTCTCTATGCAAATGTTCTCCTTGGATTCTTTGCCAGGCAAAGAACATCTCTTGAGAAATTTGTCTGCATTATTTTATCAGACAACAGGAATTATACAGCCTATTGTCCTTTTTTCTTCTCTGCCAGAAACTTGAGCCAAAATCAATTTTCAAATGGAGTAACTCATTGGGCTGCCTGGAAAATCTATTTCTACTTGGGGGAGCTGTATTGTGTTTTTAGTGTTCTGTTTGTATTGTGTCTAATCTTATAAACAACTCAACAACAAGTCAACAGAACATAAAGAACAAAGTAGTTGATGCAAATATGCTAAACATCACCGAAGGGAACGTCACCAGGTACAGTGGATGAAGTCTGTAGACCTTAACAAAGTTGTTTCTCTTCTTACATAAATTAGTTCATGAAGCTTAAAGAAACAGAGGAAGGAGAGCAAGTGGGTTATGGTGCTACAAAGACACTCTTCTGACCATGGGGAGGGCAGGCAGCAGCCTGCCTCCAAAAATCAGGAAGGTTTGAATGATTAGAGGTGAGAGGTTTGAATGATTAGAGGTGAGAGGGTGGGTCATTGTAGGTGGGAGAGGTCATCAACTGGCCGGGTATGAAGACTGAGCACTGTGCAGTGGACTCAGAAGGAGAGTTACCTGGTCTGCGGGCTCAGGACACAAAACCTTGAAGAAAAGTTCAGATGTGGTGAAGCAGGGAGTTCACAGGACTTTGAAGTAGCTTCCTGGTGAAAGCCAAATGGCAGCTACACTTTTGATAGTGAGTGGATGAGAAGCAAATAGTTAATCAGTAGCACAAACCACTGCACTCCCTTAGATAAGAAAACAGGATATGCCCGAAAACTAGATAAGGTCTAAGAAATGAATGACTAAACTCCACCCTAGCCAGAGACACCTACCCCTTTTGAAAAAAACAAACAAACCATGAATGATTAACAGTAGTCCTTTGAGAACTCATAAAAGTAATATATGTGCTTCATCTGAGGCTGCTCTGTCTGTGGAGAAGCCACTTTTGCCGTCCTTTCTGGGGCCCCTCTTCCTCCAGAGCAGCCCGCTTTGCTTCTTAACTAAGTTATTCTGCCTATAAGGGAGATTGTGTACTTCTTTTTCTGTAATAAACTCTCGTTTTTATTTTTGCTTTCAGAGTAGTCCGTGGCTGATTTCCATCTTGCAGAGACAAGAACCCACTCTGGCCAGTGACACCGAGATGAGTGATGTGCACATGCTAGGCTGGAGACAGGAACTAATGCTCCAAACCAGGGGTTACAACCTGCCAGCTGTCATGGCACATTCAGGCCATAGATTGTTTTCTTTGGCACATATAGAGGTTTGATGAATTTTTTAATTAGTTTCCATTAGACAGTGGGAAGTACACCTTTTCTAATTTATCTGAAAAAAATTAGAAAACTTGTCCCCGAAACAGTCGTCTGTGGCAGCCAAAAGTCTGTATTCTCTCCAGTCAGTCTCTGTGTATCTTAACCCATCTGTTCACTTTCTGCCCAGCCCCCATGGGCTGTGAGTCTATGACCACAGCTTAGGAAGGAGAGAGGTGTTGACATTTTGTGAAGAATGGAAGGATACATGGATGCTTCACATGCTGATACTTAGGATGGGTTGAGAGACAGGATTGGAATCAAGGAGATTAAGTAGGAATCCGAAACAGAGCAGTAGGAATGAGGGTGGAAAGAAAAGCATTTGGGGGAACCAATAGACAGGATCCTGTAAGTGACTGAAATCAGGAGATGGAAATTTCCCAGTGCGACAATCAGTCTTGAGTTGTTGAGGCTAAGATATTTTTGGTTCCTTTGCTGGGCACTTGGGGGAGCAAGTACTGGATGCCAGCAGCCTTCCATTGTGCAAAGGTCAGTACTTGTCCGAATCTCCCTTCTGATTCCTTTGGATGTAGCAGGGGACCAGTTCCTGCTGTCCCTCCCCTCCAGTACACTCCACCTGCAAGACTAAGATACAGACTCAGCACCAGTGTGTCATTCTGCCTTTGTCTCAATGAATTGTCACATCCAATAACTGCTGGTTGATTCAACCCTTGCTGTGTCTTGTACTTCAGCAAGCATCAGTTGTCCTTGTCCTGGAATGCCATTCCCTGGGTCTGGTGAAGAATGGGAGCCTGGGGTACATTGTTCTTCTCTATTTCTGAAAAAAACATTCTGACTTCACAGTAGCTCCTCCTCTATTGCCCTTGTTTCTTCTTTTTCAAAGTAGATAAATCTGAGTTCTGTTTCTGCCTGGGATGTAGAAAGTCAGAAAGAAGGTTACTCCTACCCTAACAAGAAATACAACTTTTCTTGAACGTGTAACAAAGCTGAGGTTGTGGGGCAACCAAGTCGTCTGAAATCTAAGGAAAAGTGAGTCCTTCCAAGGAAAAATGGAACGTAAACACCAAATCAATGCTTGCCAGAGAACAGAAAGAAAAAACTCCAAATGTTATATATATGGGTGAGAAGAATTCAGGTAGGCTGGGGATTTAGCTCAGCGGCATAAGCGCCTGCCTTGCAAGCGCATGGTCGTGAGTTCGATCCCTGGTACCAATAAAAAAAAAAAAAAATTCAGGTAAAAAAATTTAAATTTCTAAAGACCAAGGGAGGGCTGGTGTGAAGGTGCAGAATTCCCACTGACAAGCCTATCTCCAGGTATCTCCGCTAGGAGCTCACCCAAAAGATCAGAAGTAGGGAGAACCAGAACCAACTTCCCTTACATGCAGATCCAGAGATGGGGAAGTAAAGCCACTGTAGGAGAGGGCCCCACCCTTGGACCATTTGAAAGAAAGGCTTAAAGTTACTGTGTGATGGACAGACAGCTGAGTCACCCCTAGAACACAGGCAGACACACTGCAGGAGGGAGAACGCTATACAGACCACGTATGTGCCCCAAAAGGATGAGCAGAAATCATGCTGGACCCAGAATCTTATATCAATTCCATTAGAGGTCTTCTTGGGCTGATTAAGGACAGGGTAATTTCCTCTCACAAGACCCACCAGGACTACAAGGTGAGTTTGGCTACCATAGGAAGGAGGGCAGATTCTGAGACTCTGCCAAGACCAGGGGAAGTAAGACCTGCTAAGATGGAGGCTGGACTAGGAAGACAGAGAACACATTTGGCCTACCATTGTCTTTGTCTGTTTTCCATTTCTATAACAAAATACCCTGATGCTGGGAAATCTATGAAAAGAAAAGGTTTATGTAACTCACAGATCTGGAAGTGAAACAGAGAACATCTTTGTTCATCATTGCCTTGGTCAGTTTTGCATTGCTGTAACAATATACCATGATGCTGGGTAATTATAAAGAAAAGAGGCATATTTAACTCACAATTTTAGAGTTTCAAGAACATTAAATCAACACTTGCTTTACTGGTGAGGGATCCCTTGGTTATATTACATTGTGGCCATAACACGTATAAAATGGGGACACATAGCAAAACAGGAAGCCAGAGAACAAGGAGGAAACAGTCTTGCTCTTTTATAACAACTCCTCTTGATAGAACCAACGGATGTCCCACAAAAACTATATTACTCCCTTTTGAGGGCACACCCCTAGTGACCCAATGACCTCCCACTAGATTTCACCTCTTAAAGGTCCCACTGCCTCTTAATATCATCACCCCAAGAATCAAGCTTCCAACATATGAATCCCTGGTGACACATTTAAATCATATCTAAACCACAATAATCACTACCAGGCTCCCAAGCACCCCCTAGATGACAGCCATTATAGTCTATTTCAGTAGGAGAGGCAAATATATAGTCTCCACCACCCCAGCTATCACCCAGGCACCCAGGATGCCTCCTGAAAAACTTGAAGCTAGTAGTTCATTGATGGTAAATATAAAACCCAGTATCATTTCTAAGTAGAGTTACTCAAACCTTACACAATCAGCTCAGTAAAATGAAGGCTTGACAGTTACATAAATATTTATTTCAGTCTCTGCCACTCTATATGTCATGTCTGGCAGTCAATCAAAAATAATAAGATACTAAAAAAGCACAAGTAGATTCCTTACCACCAAGAGATAAATCAATAATCCCTGCATTCTGGGAGGCTGAGACAGAAGGACTACAAATTCAAACCAAGCCTGGGAAACTTAGCAACTTAGTGAGACCTTGTCTCAAAAAAAAGAAAAAATAATAATACAATAATAAAAATAAAAAAGGCTTAGGGATGTAGCTCAATGTGAGGCCCCAGGTTTATCACCAAGACAGAGAGGGGGAAAGAGAGAGAGAGAGAGAGAGAGAGAGACTGACTCAGAAATTACTGAGTTCTTGGAACTGTGAGCCAGAGATCTCAAAGTAGCTATGACAAGTATGTTAAAGGGTCTGGTAGAAAGGGTGTATAACATCCATGAACAGACAAGAAAGAGGCAGAATCTGTAAGAAAGTGTTAAGTGTAGATGTTAGAAGATTTTAACATGTAAAAACAGAGAGAAAGAATGTTTCCCAAGGAATTATCAGAATACTCAACACTGCTAAGAATGAACAGTGAATTTTAAGGAGGTTATGGAAATTATTCAAATGAAATGCAAAGAAAAAAAAAGTAAAAAATGAATTTAGCATAGATTCTCCAATAGGTGTGGGACAATACTCTGTGGTCTAACATAAGTGTAATTGGAATCCCAGAAGGCAAAAGAGAGACAATGAAGCAGAATAAAGACTGTGGAGATAATGAACAATAATTTTCCAAAAATAGCATTGAATTATGGATCCGAAAAAATCAGAGGACTACACTAGTATACATAGCTCTCCATCAATATACTAACAAACCAAACATTCTGACATGTCCTAGTCAAACCACTGAAGACCAATTAAGCAGAATATCTCGATAGCAGCCAGAAGAACACAGGCACATTGCATACAGAGGCACAAATGTAATGGTACTGAAAGACTTTTCATCAGGAAATATGCGTTCCACAAGAGAGTGACACCTTTAAACTATTAAAAGAGAAAGCTGTCACCCTAGAATTCTATCTCACAAAAATAACCATGAAATAAAGACTTTTCCAGACAAACAACAGTGGAAAGAATTCATGATCTGTAGATCTGTAATATAAGACATGTTTAAAAAATCCTTAAGACAGAAGAATATGACACCAGACAGAAATGTGAATCTACACAAAGAAATTGATCCTTCAAGGATATTTAAAAAGAAAGGAAATAGTTTAGATGTTTTTCTTACTTCAAATTTTTCCAAAAGATCATCAATTGTATAAAGTAAAAATAGTTGCAATGTATTATAATGAAGGACCTATACATAGAAGATATAAAGAACACAAAAACATTCAAGAAAACAGCATAATTTTTAAAGTGGGCAAATGATTTGAACAGACATTTTGCCAAAGAGAATATGCAGATGGAAAATAAGTATGTTAAACAACGCTCAACATTACTAGTAATTAGGGAAGTATAAATCTAAGCCACAATGAGATACTGCTAGATACCTATTAGAATGACCAGAAACAAATAAAAACCTAGCAATACCAAATGTTTCCACATACCAAATGTGGAAAAAACTGAGATTCTAGTGCAGTGTTGTAGGAATACCAAGTGAGGCCACCACTTTAGAAAACCATTTGACAATTTCATATATAGTTCAGACTGGCCTTCAGGTCACAGGGATCCTCCTGCCTCAGCCTCTGAAATGCTGGAATTACAGGCATGTGCCATCATGTCCAGCAACAATTTCTTGAAAAGTTTAACACACATTTACCATATGGCCATCACATCCCACTTCTAAGTATTGATCTGAGAGAAATGAAAACTTACGTTTTCATAAAACTCAAACATGAATAATTATGCTGCTTTACATAATCCACAAAACATGCATTGGAAGCTCTCCAGATGGCTTCAGCTGAGGATGGGAGAGACAAACTGTGGCCCGTGCAGACCACAGAACACCGCTCGGCAATAAAAAGGAGTGAACTATTGAGATGCATAAGGAGATTAGATCGCAAATGGATTATTAATTGAGAGAAGCCAGACTTCAAATGCCACATACTGCATGATTCTGTTTAAGTGACATTCTGAAAAGGGCAAAATTACAGGGACCAAAACCAAATTGGGGGTGGCAGAGGCAGGTAGAAGAGATGATTATTTTGAGGGCACGAGGGAACTTTGGGGGTGATTATATGACTATATGACCTTACGCCTTGGTTAAAACTCACAAAGCCATAGAGCCAAAGGATGACACTCCATGTAAAATAGACATCAATTAGGAAAAGACCAATCAGATGCTGTTCTCTTTAGTCTTGGGTTTCACACTATTTAAAAGCTGTGGTACCAAATCGCCCTGCAGAGACTCTGTGACATTCTGCCCAGGAAAGGGCTACACCCAAAGCAGTTCACCAGCATACATAGAGCACCTGCCTTTGGGAGGACCAGGTAAAGATGTGTAGGGAAACCAGCTTATGTTAGGTGAGCACATTCTTGTTCCTAAACATTCATGCAGGAGCAGTGAGTCTGCTGCAGGCTGTCATCCATACAGAAATGTGTAAAGGACCAACCTGACCAAACCGCTCATCTAGGGTCCCTAGTGTGAGGCAGAGTTTTGCTGCCGGGCTGTCTGGATGGTGCAGACTTCCACTGGATAGGCCTGGGTGGTAGCAAGGGCTGGCAGCATATGTCTTAGTCTCCTAGACCTGTCATGCAGAGAGTGTGCCACTGGCAGAAGAATCTAAGCTGTGTCATTTAGTGTCATCCAGTCTCTCTTTAGCCATAGCCCTCACCCAGCTTACTGCTGGCCCCAAAAGGAGCCCAGGGAAAGGGGGCCCCAAAACACTTGCCTCATTGCTCGTGCATATCTGCTTTATAGGCTCAGAGGTCCCTAACCCCAGGGTCAGCTACAGAGTACAGGCCAGGCCATCTTTTCATCACTGTTTCCCCAGTGCCAACCCAGCGCAAGCAGGCAATCCAGAAATGCCAAACTTAATTTCTCGATACAGTTGGATATCAGAGGACTCCTCTTTGCAAGCCAATATGACTCAGATATTAAAGCATACATGTTTAATGGTCCTGCTCATGTCACACCCACTAACATTCTGTTGGGTAAAGCAAACCAGGAACAAGACTGGCCCTTAGGAAAACCACAGCCAAGGCTGAGAAAGAAGGAAGAATTGTATGCAAATAATGCAACCTACCCTCCCCAGCCAGCCCAGGAAGTGCCTGTATGCCCATCGGATGTGCCTGACATTGGGATCAAACCAGCGTAGCTGATCTCCCAGGCAGGGCCCAGGTGGGTGGAGGAGGGGGTCCTACCAATGACTTCCTTTAATCTCCAAACCATCTTTCTTTATGTAAGTTGTACATTAAATCCAATTACAGTCCTGCTGACGGAAGCCTGTCTTTAAGGTGACTTTGCCTACTCTGATGCAGAGGTCTCGAGTCTATTATTCAACTCTCCAAGGTGAGTTTCTTTCCCTGACTTCTCTTTCTTTCCTGGATGCCTCATAAAGGTCCCCAAATAGCTCCTCCGTGAGAGTCACCCCTTGAGGGCAAGTCTGTGCAATACTCATCTTGGAATTTTTTCCTGTACTCTCAACACGTGTACGTGGCATCGAGTATTGGCTTTCAGGTGATTTGACCAAACTGACGTGACGGCAAAAATTTTCACTGGCTGTGTGCCTACTAAGAGTGAACTTCTTGCACTACCTAGGACAGTACTTAGCAGAGAGAAGTCCCACAAATCACTGAGGAATGAATGAGTTCATTCATTCATTCATTGCTCTGTTCTTCCAACTGTCAGCTACTGTTGACTTTTCTCTGCCACTCATCCAGACAGCCTGGGGCTTTTCAAGGACATCTCCTGTGCATTGTTCTTGCTGCCACTCTGCCAAACAGCCACTTCTCATCCAAGGCCAGCACAGAATGTTCCCTTTCCATTGGTTTCCCCTGTGCCTCCCTCAGGCCCAACAATAGCTAACTCAAAGCCATGAGTCACATGGAGTGTGAATTAGGGGGCTGTTGGCAGATGTCACAAGGATCACTGACAAGGTGCTTCTCACTTGGGAACCAGAGCCCCGCCCCGCCCCTGCTCTCCCCCAGGCGATTGCTCAGACAGCCACCCCCACTTTCCTGTGTGTCCCTTTGACTCCTGCTCTCCCGCGCGGCAAGCAACGCGGATCAGCACACCACGCAGGGAGGCCATTGTGTTCCTCTCCTCTTTCTGAAAGCTTTGTCTGCGAGCAGGCTCTGCGCCTGTCACTCAAGCACCATTCAGAAGTGAGCCCTTGAATCTCTGCTGGCTGTTCGTTCAGCTATTACTCATTTTCGCTACACATTCGATAAGCGAGAAGCAGATGCCCTCCCCATTTGTGAGACACAAAGGACCAGGGATGATTCACCCCACCACTGAGGGCTTCTTTCCTTTGCCTTGTTCCCGGGAAGTTTCCGGGTGCCCACCAGCCTCTGCTGGAGCATGGAAACAGTATTTTAACAGCCAGGGAATTTTACTGATGGTTAGAAATCAGGCCAAAGTGAGAAATAACTTTGGGTCGCCCTGGGGCCCTTGCTGGTGGTCGTGGGGCAGCTAGGGGGACCACACTGTGGCTGCTCATCAGCTGAGCAGATGAGGCCAGTGTGGATGAAGGTCCCCGCCATCAAGTCATTTGCAGCCTGTGAGTATGAGCAGGACAAGGACATTTGCACCCTTACGTGGTAAGCACGGTGTGCGAACCGGGGAGGAAGCAGGAGGCGTCTTTGCATCCAGCCTTATATTTTCAGAAAGGAAGGAGTCCTAGTCCAGGTCAAGAATTCAGGCAGAGGCTGGGCATGGTGGTATACACCTGTAACCACAGAATTCTGGGAGGTTGAGGCAGGAAGATCACAAGTTTAGGCAACGTAAGCAAGATTTTGTGTCAAAATTAAAAATTATAAAAAGGCTGGAGATGCACCTCAGTCAGAAGGGCCTAGGTTCAACCCCGTACCACAAAGAGGGAAAGAGAGAGAGAGAGACAGACAGACAGACAGACAGAGGCTGGCAAAGGGGCCTCTAATGATCGGATGGGTGCGAATCTGGAATATGGCATTGGGTGATTCAGAAGAAATTCGCATTCCCCTTGGACTCTCTTTCCTGTCTCTTTTCCAAAGGTGTCCTTGCTAAGCCAGAAGCCAAGAGTACCAATATGACAAGCATGAGGGGCACCTTCTAGCGTTCAGCTTCACAACCGCTCTTACTCAGTGCTCACTGCCTCCTTACTTGGGTGCCATTGTTGTGTCTGTTGTATGGATGAAGGTGAAAGGATCTGCCCCAGTCTAATCTGCCATGAGCAGGGACGCTGAGGCCTAACTTTTTTCCTGGGTCAGCGGGTCCCGTATGAATCATTTCCACTGTGCCCTCAGGGGGAGGGGATGGGAGCAATGCTGTGACCTTCAAATGGGCCCATCCACTACATGTAGGGGAGACCGTGAGTGGAGGACCAAGTGCTACCATCATCTGAGGGGAGTGGGCTATGGTGAAGGCCACCTGGGAAACAAGGAGGCAGCTTCCCAGGTCAGGGAGGGTCCCTGGGCCTCTATGGAGCCATCTCTGGTTGCTTACCAAGGGTATGGCGATAATCTGATGCTGGGAGCTAATTGAGCACCATTAACTTTCCTCCTTAGGATCCATGACCCTAACCTCTTGCTCGAGGAGTTCCTTCTCCTTGCTTGAAGATTTCCCTTATTTTCAAATTAATCCACATCCTGTCTACCCGTGAAATAAGTGGGGGCAAACACTTGAAAACCTAGTGCTGCCTGAAGATGGAACTTTCTCTTTTTCTTGTCTTCTGCCCAGTGCTGGTAATTGAACCCAGGGCCTTTGCACTGAGCTACATTCCCAGCCCCTCTTTTTTATTTTGAGACAGGGCCTCACTACATTGCCCAGGTGGGACTTGAACTTGTAGTCATCCTGCCTGGGTCTCCTAGAGTGCTGGGATTACGGGAACGTACCACCACATTTGGCTAAGATTAGCACTTTTAAAAAGAATTATTTCCCCCACCAATGTGGACTCGGAAAAATGAGCTCCTCTCACTACTCCTTTTTGAAAGGTCTTCCAGACTCAGCTTTCTTCTTCAGGGCAGGTGCATCATTTTCACTAGGAGTGGGACATTGTCCCTATCAGGAAGTTGGAGAGAAATAAAGACATCCAGGCCTCTTTTGTTCCGTGCAGACAGATGCCTGACAATGTTCCAGTGCCAATAAAGGAGGCCCTGTCTGGTCACAAGACTGCTTTACTCATTTAGCGGAGTCTACAAAGCAAGTTCCTTATGCAACTGTTTGCTATTATAATTGCTGCAGTGTCTGGCCTGCATAGAAAAGGACTAAGGCTCAGCATCCGATACCCTAATGACACAGGGATAGCAGCCTCCAGGGAGAAAAAAAAATGTCAATTAGCACAGGTTTTGAAGATGAGCCAGAAATTTCTCAAAGCAAAGTCTAGTTGCCGTGGATCAAAGGTTCCCCCCACTGCACACATATTTTTCTTCAGTATTTCCATCTCTCAAACTAAATGTAAATTTATATAGGAGCTAGGACTCGTGTCTCTGCCCACTCCAGCCAATTAGTAGGTCCTCTGGAACCCAGGATCCAAGAACAGTAACATTCTTGAAACCCACGTGACCTCTAAACATCACAAAGTTAGTAAACAGGGATTATATGTGAGCAGCAGTGCTTGAACTCCTCTGGGAGTTTCCTGGCCTCAGTTTCCCCATATTCAGGATCATGATTGAAGGAATGCAATTGGACTGCAGAAGTGACCCGGACCTCAATATTCCTCCCTGACACTTGCAGAAACTCTTCTCTCTTTCCCGGGCCACTTGTAGAATGCTTCCTTCTCTGGGGGAACATGGGGGCTCACTTTATTGTTTGTCATGGGAACCACAGTTAATTAGTTGACCTGGATTTCAACTCTGATGTTTGCAGCATGTCTCCGCAGGTATCCTTAAAAATAACTGTCTTGGAATGCATTGTTTCCTCGAATAAAAAAATGTACACAATCTGCCCCATGTTCCTGGAACTTCCTTCCCCATATGATGTCTTGGTATTTTCTCCAGAGTGGCAGAAATCTTCTAGAAGTGGTGAGTAGCTCACTCTTCCACATAAGGCTCAGACTATCACTTGCAGTGAAATTGAAGTTTCTATATTAGCTGAGGCAGAAAGTCTGTCTGGGACAAAATTTTCCTCCAGACACTGCTATTGTTTCTGCCAAGAGAACTGAACTAAAATACTGAAAAGCAAAGCTGTTCTTAAGGAAACTAGGATAGCCTCAGGCCTTACACAGGTGTCAGTAGACAGATGTTCACAATCTGTAATTGACTCTACCACAGGACTTACGATGAGGACCAGACAAGGTGAGTAAGAATGTTCTGTCCCTTCCCACATATCAAGGAGACCTGAGGAATCACTGTGATTTGAAGCTACAATGCATTCTGCTCTTTATTTATCAGTCCATCTACCCTCCCATCCATCCATCCATTTATCCACCAACTCATCCATCCATCCATCTACCCATCTATGCAAAAAACATTTATTGAGAACTTGTCATGTTTAGACCCTTTCTTAATCCATTTCTGCTAACACAGAATACGCAAAGGTGGGTAATTTATAACAAAGAGAAATTTATTGGCTTATGGGTCCAGAAGCTAGGAAATCCAAGATCAAAGTGCTTAGCACCTGGCTGGGGCCTTCTATGACACAAGAGCAAAAAGTAGAATTTTTTTGATATTCTTTTGATAATCAGCATTAACCCATTTATGAGTGTGGGACCCTCCTGATCCAAACACCTCCCATTATGCCCCACCTCCCAGTACTGCTACACTGGGAATTAAGTTTCCAACATATGTCTCTTGGGGAACACATTGAAAGTAGAGCAACCCCAAGAGTAATTAACATAATGTTGAGTCCACTGCAGGAGGTTAATTATGCTGGTAAATGAAGAAACTGCCAGATATCTGTGGATTTATACTTGCCAGCATCTCATAGAACCTCTTGTTGGCATTATTAAAGTCCTACAACAAAACTCCCTACTTAGTATTCTTCTGATGAGATATCAGAGAAATCATATGAAATAGAACTGATAGAAGGAAACCAAATATAACCGAATCTTCATTGTAATAATTCTTCTTGTTCTACTGGCTGGTCTCCAATTCAGCCCTTGGATTTTGGGTGATCTTTTGGGACCAGCCTTTCAGTTCTGACTGAGGCTGGATCTAGACAGATCCTAGCTTTTTGGAGGCACACAAGCCATCTGCTGGGAAGCCAGGACCTGAGGATCTTCCACCTGAATTCTACCTACGCCATGAGAAGATTGGGCCTTCGTTATTCATCTGTGGTCTTTGTGTCCACTGAAATCACAAGTCTTCAGGAGAGACTGGATCAGCTGTTATCCTGGGCTGCAAGAATGCATCTTCATTGTTGAGAGCAAGGACATGACAAGGGAAACAGGCTACTGTCTGAATGTCAGAGCAGGGCTTTTCCTTCATGAGGACCAGGCAGTTGTCCCCTGTATTTAGAGCTCTGAGACATTCAGGGTATTGGAGCCCAGGGTGTCACTTTGGTAGGGCTGGGGATTCTTCCAAATCTTCTTTCAGGAACAAGTCTCTGCAAACCAGCACTGCTGTGGGAGCCACCTGACCTTGTGTCTGGGGTCCCACCTCCAGAGCAAAACAGGAGGGGAAGAAAAAGGGCCCATGAAACTCTATTGTGTCCCCACGTGCATTGTAGAGAAAGAAGCACTCTAATTGGATCTATAATGTTTAATAACAGTGCAAGACACATTGCCACCCCTCTCCCCCTCACTTGGAACACACTTAGTCCATCATTCTTGCCACTTTCCTCTGAAGTGCTTTTTGGTGAGCGTGCTTTGTTGCATTGTCATGGCTGCCTTGATGTCCTGGATCAATTCAAATCATTGATGACAATTTCCACCACATACAAACACGGTGCTGAGTCCTCAACCCCCTCATTCACCAGGCCTGGTGCTATGCAACTTCTAGCTCCTCCCCAGAGCCAAAATGACCATAAAAGGTAAATGTTTACAAAGGATTCAGGACAAGGAAGCAGCCATAATAGCACAACAAAAGTCATAAGGACTCCCAGAGTTGCTTCAGAGAGTGGCAAGGGGATGGGATAAGTGTGTGCAAAGTAAGGGAGAAGGTTCTGAGGAGGGTAAAAGGCAATGTATCTTTTACCATAATACATTTTTGTTTAAACGTTCACTGAATTTTTTTACCACACCTTGTATTATAGAGGTGATAACACGGGAAAAACAAATTCCCCCTCAAGGCCAGCAGAACCCTCCCTTCTGTGGAGGCAGCCCCCCAGGACCATTCCTGGCATGAAGCTGAACAAACCTCCAAGTTAATGCTAGAGACGGCCTTGTGGGGGAGGTAATTTGACCCCATCACAGACCTGGAAGCAGAGGCCTGGATAGGTGACTAGCATGTAGCCGGGACTATCACAGCTGTCTATGTCACAGGAGCCGTGACTGCCTGTCATGAGAACAGAGCCTGGAAAGGAACATGCAAAATAAAAATGGCGGTGGTGCCAACTCTTGAACCCAATCTCTGCCCTTTGTCTGTGCTCCAACCTTTGATCCAGCTGTCCTGTGGACACCCTATAGATGTCCCTTGAGCATGTTAACGATGAACCTCCTTACCCAACCTGTTCCTGTGTCCTCTAAGGGAATTTCCTAACCCAAGTGAAGATAATCTTGATTGTTGCTACCATTTCTCCTCTGTTGCCGTACATTTTTGACATCTCACCTTCCACATCCTGTCAGGTGCATTTGGTCCCATGAACCCACATGCCTGCTGGCTTTGCATGGCTCTCCATTTTTTACTCTACCCAAAGTCTCCACTCTCCCGCCTCACTTTACCCGTATAGCCTTACTTTCTACCGTGCTTCCCCCATAACCCTTGGCCTTGTGCCTTCCTGCTGGACTCCCATTTCAAAGCATTCCAAGCCCCTTTGGAGCCCAGTGCTCACCTCCACCATCAGTGCTTCCAAAGCCCTAGCCCTGCCCTCAGCAGATGGCAGATACAGCAGTTCTCCCCTCCCCTTCCCCACCAACTTCCACTCTCCTGCATCCTACACAGGACCTGGCAGCCTGGCTCCTTGAGGAAAATGACTCCTGGATAAATAAATGAGCACTGCAATCAAGAGTAGCCCGTGGGTGCTCCCTGAGCTCGGACCCGGTTGAACTTGAACTGGTTCCAGACAGTAACCAAGACAATGCACAGAACAGCCTGGGGCTCAGAATTAACTAACAGGCTTCTCTTTGTCTGCAGCTGATGAAAGTGGAATTGATTTGCCCTGCGGGTTGGAGGAGGCTGAGTGCCAAGTTGGGCACTTTGTCTAAGGCACTGGCTGAATTCTCAGCCGTTGGTGTCCACGTCTGCCCACCTGGGTGAGGTATCCCTTGGGCGTGCCTGCCTGGGCCAGGAAGAGCTGCCCACCTCCCACCTGCCAAAGCCCACCCCTGCCTGAATTAATTAGACAATTACAGGCCCTGCTGTGAGCTCTACTGCCAGCCAGTTCTGGGTCTGCCAGGATTGTGAAGTGTCCTCCAGGAAACAGTGAGGACACTGGGCCCTCTGGGAGGCTCTTCATGTGGTTTTCTTCCTCCCTAAGAGGCCAAAAACCATCCGTGCATCCAATCAGAGTCTCTGCTGCTTCTGCAAATATATGAAACTGTTTGTTCAGTCCTGAGAACATGGAAAATCCGCCACCAGCACCGCTGGGAGAGCCTAAGAGGCTGCCTGCCAGCACCCCTTGTTCAAACACAGCACAGCACAGCGCTCAGACCCCATGAAGCACCTAGCCTCAGCAAACAGCGTTCCTGTCTGAGTGGCGAGCTCTGGCTGCCTGACCAGTCAGGGTAATCCCATCCTCGGTGCCTTAGTGGCTATTTCATGGGAGCCAGGGCTCAGCCCACAGTATTCCTGAAGTTGCCTCAAGAATATTCATGTATTCAATGATGCATAGAGAAAAATTTCTAGGCGTTTCCTGGTGAGGTAGTCTCAAGAGGAGATATGGTAGCAACTGTGAGGGGTGGAATGCTGGAGGCCTTTTTGCCACCATGAGGGAAATTGCCCAAGGACAGATGCTATCCTGGAAGGCAGAGACTGGAGGAAAACAAGGCATTTGATAACTTTATCATGTTGTAAACCAACCCTGTTGAATCAAACCTACCTTGAAATCCATGTTCTCTCTAACATTTTTGTATGAGAACCAGTAAATCTTCTCTGGTAGTACAGCAAGAGTGAGACAGATTTTCTTTTCTGGCAAAACTGATTCAATCCACGTTGGAAAATGGCTTCCTGCTGAGATGAGAGCTTGGCTCCTGGAAGCAAAAATCTGTGTTCTCTTGAGGCTCGATTTTCCAATCAATAAAAATGGGTAACTTACAGACCGAGGGGTAAGACAGAAACATGATCATTGCAAAATTCCCAACTATGATGACAGAGACTCCATTTGTCCTCCTCCCTTGTTTGCTGGGGCTGGCCCTCAGGAAACCGTTTTGAGAGAATCCCAAGATGACTGCAGCTCTTGCGGTGCCTTTGGTAGATTACAACTAGGCAAATTTCAGCCCACAGGCGTGGCTGCCCTGCCCAGTTCACTGTGACATACTAGCTGCCAAATCTCATGGCTTATTTTCCACTGTGTTCTCCATCAGCCACCATTTGTTTTTCATCCCCCTCTACCCCATCTCAGTTTCTGCCAAACTTCTCTCCAACTGTCAGCCTTTAACAATTTAGTATAAACTAGGGATTAGACAGCGGGAGAGCAGAGCCCAAGAGGTACACGTTTCAGGATGCTGCTGGGTGTGAAGAAAAGGGTTCTTGGCAGAGGGGTTCACAGTGGGAATTCTGAGCCATCAGGAAGCACCATGGGGACTCCAGGTGCCACACAGAGAAAAACGTTGAAGAGAAACCATGGGGTACTTCTGTCTGAAATATTCAGTATAAAGGAACAGTGGATTTCTTTCTTTAAAAAAAAATAGAAAATGGCCTGTGTCTGCAAGCTGCCTTTGCGCCTTTCCAGAAAGTTTGTGGAACACAGGAACTAAAGTAACCCAGTGTCACTTCTAATGAACTTGGTGGGATACCTCCGGGCTGCCCATGGTGGGGCCTGGAGCTCATCTGTATCATCACTGCTCTGAGACCTAAGGTGGCTGAAGTCAAGGCCTCCCTGGGCTGCAGACAGCAAGGAAACATTCGCTTGCTCTCTGCTGGGACGCAATGACATTACACAAGGCTGCGCAGAACAGCAGCTAACAGCTCTGATTTACCGAGTCCCCATTCATACACACACAGTTACTCTTCTCTAAATCTTCCTGACCAACCTATCGCAGCTTTCGGTGGGTTATGCTCACATTAGCAACCTGTGAGTATCATTATCTTTCTTGTTAATTTAATGAAAAGCCATATTTCGTGCAACATATGTGCAAATGGCTAGAGTCCAAGGTTAACCAGTGCTTTCCGGCAGCGAGACCAGGGGGACCAAGCCAGGTACAATCAGCCTATAGATCACCTGTCACCTGGATGCAGACACCTGGGATCAGAGAGACGATTCTCGTCCTCTCCAGGTTATGGGTAAGCCCCAGTCAGGCTCTGCTCCCTCCAAGCAGGGACTCACCCCACTTTGGAGGCAGATAATTGTGACAGGGTTTGTTGGTAGCAGAAGGTTGATTTGCCCTCCTGGCCATATCCTTGGAGGGAGCAGTGAGGTGTGATCTAGGGTTCTCCCTCAGCCTGGCCCTGGTATTTTCCTCCTGGTCTCTGCTAGGTGCCCATTCCTCTAAGCATTTGCCCACTGGAGCCTCGTGGCCCTGCTCTGGTGAGCAATTGCTAGAGTCCCTGCCATTTGCACTCCCAGCCTAACATCCAATCTCGGCAGTGGCCACACTTCCAGGAAGCTGGTGAGAGCTCTGTCCCCTGCCACTGCCTAGAATTTCATTTGGCCCTGGAGCCAAGTCCATTTAGCCAGAGAATGGTGGCACGTCTGGGCACTTAAGCCATTTGCGGTAAAAGGATCCGGATGTTCAAATGGCTGTGTTCTCTGTTATTGGATATTTTCTTCCACTCAATGAAAAACAGATTTTTTTTTCAACTGGCTGTAGCTCCATTCAAGTAATAACAAAGACTTTATTGTGGTACATTATCTACATGGGAATTCTTTAAAAGAGAGAGGCTTGCTTGCTGTATGACCCAACACAGTGGCTATGGGTGGTCGGTAGTTTTCCTGGGGATACACAACCCCTTTCAGCATGGCACTGTGGAGCCAGGGCTGGAGAGGAAATTCAAATGCAGAGACCAACTGAAGGGCAGGGAAGAGGGCATAGGTGTGCCAGGCAGGGTTACTTCAGAGATTCCTGCCTATGGCAGATAAATGGCTGGCCAGTTAGAGAAGAGAGATCTTTTAGTATGATCAGAGTGAGGGGTTCCTTTGGGGGATGCTAAAAGAGGGGGACCACCGGTTACCTGAACAATGCTTTATATGGTGAGCTAAGTGGACAGATGAAATAGTGAAGCCAGAGGCAGGCAGCCAGTTAGATTTCCTTTTACATTAATCACACATTTATTAGGTCCTTACAGTATGCTGGCAACATGCTGGGTTTGGCCTGGTGTGGTGACGCATGGCTGGAATCCCAGCACTCTGGGAGGCTGAGGTAAGGAGGATGGCAAGTTGGAGCCCAATCTGGGCAACTTAGCAATTCAGCAAGACCCTGTCTTAAAGTAAAGAGGAGTGAGTGTAGGGTTCAGTGCAAAGACCCTAGCTTCAGTCAACTCCAACTCCGGCACCAGGAGAAAACAAACAACAGGCCAGATCTTTGTCTGCCCAGGGCTTCACTGTATAAACAAAGAGAGGAGATAGGAAGGCAAAAGAGTGGGCGTGGGGCAAGGCAGAGGGACAGGGGCTTTATTTCAGGCAGCAGTGAAATTGGAGCGTGGTGAAGACATTCAAATGGATTTAGATCCATGACTTCAACCAAGCAGTTCCCTGTCCCAGTGTGAGCAAGCCCTCGCAATACAGAGCACTCCAGAAACGCTTCTCGCCCTCTCCTCTCCGCACTCCCCAGCTCTCCAACGTGCTGATGAAAGGAACAGAGAAATTCAATTTCTCTTTCCAGTTCCACCCGCCCCCCACCACCCCACCCTGTGCCTTTGTTGTTCTGATTGTGGGTTTTGGTGTTTTCTTTTTTGGACAATCACATTCCTCATAGGAACCTGGTACACGTGGGCAGAGGTGTTTTAAAGGCCACGTAGACAGAGCACCACTGAGCCATGTCTGGATGCTACAGTTTTTTTTAGTTTCATAAAAAAAGCAGGTCTTTGTTGCTGCTGTGGGTGATTAAGTCTCAGATCTCTGTGAGAGCCAAGATCTCAGCAGCCGCTGAAGTGAATCATGCAGGTTACTAGCACAGTTCTACAAATATGTCCTGCCAGGAACCCCACCTGACATGAGGCTGGTGACAAGGGTAGCCTGTGTGTGAGTGAAGGGTTTGTCACATAGTTGCTGAGACACAGTGGAGAACCAGGAGGCTCCCCTGGGCCCCTCTGTAACTCAGGAAAAGTCATTTTGGCACACATGCCTAGAGATAATGATCTCTGTGTTCACTTGGGCCTCCAGGTCCCAGTTGGCTCTGTGGCTTTGGAGCTGCTATCTGAGGATAGGGAAAGGGTGATTGGTCCTTTCTGGCTATTAAAACGGTTCTTTGGAAAGGCCATTTGTCTCCAGCATGGGGGTTGTGTAAAAGGAAACCCTCTGGTCATAGCAGAAAATGCTGTACTGACAATTATAGTTTTATTATGAAAGATAAAAATCAGGACAGGCTAAAAGAAAAGACCCATAGATTTTTGAGCATTTTTTGTATCCTGCTCTGCTGCTGAATTTGGTTATTGGTTCTAGGAGTCTTTTGGTGGGGTTTTTGGCATCTTCAATGTAAAGGATCATCTTTAGCAAATAATAATTTAACTTCTTCCTTCCCTATCCATATACTGTTAATTTTTTTCTCTTGTCTAATTGCTCTAGCTAATGTCTCTAGAACTATATTGGACAAAAGTTGTGTTAGCTAACACACAATATAGTTTGTCCAATATAGTTCCTTGTCTTGTTCCTGATTTTAGAAGGAAAACTTTCAACTCCTCATCATTTAGTATGACCTTGGCTGGTGGTTTGTCGTAAATGGCTTCCATACCACAAGGTCCGGGAGAGTCCTGAATGCAAAGGACAGTTACACCCTTCAATATCTCCACCAACCAGGAAGTTCACCTGGGTGTTGATCAGGTTCATTTTGCAGACATGGTTCATTCATTAACCAGCCATATGACTGAGCACTACTTCACCTGCCCCCCTCCCCACCATTGGATTAATAACATGTAGCTCAAATCCCAATCCTCTCATGACTCAGTTGGTCCTTCTGGTGTATATTAGCCCTTGATCTGGGCCATCTTTTTGCACAAACGCTGATGGGCCCCACAGATCTCATAAACAAAAGAGATACTCCTATTTCTTGGGAATTTCCAAAGGTTTTAGAAGTTCCTTACCAGGAATCAAGGACAAAGACCAGACAGAATGGTATTATCCAGCAAGGTCTATCGCAGCCCAGGGTCACAAGGCAGCACCCCACTCACGAAGCTCTTTGGTGCTTTGGCAGAAGCAGAGAGTTCCAACTTCACAGCCCTTTGAAGCAAGAGAACAGAGCAAGATCTAGGCCAGTATTCTTGTCATTCATTCATTCACAGAGTCATGCAATTATTTCTGGAGGGCTGGTTTGTGCAAGGTGCTACGGAGGTTGGGATCTTTCCAGGTCAATGATGACAAGAGAGCGGCATCACGAGCAGGAGCAGGATCCGGCCCACACTGTGCTGAGCCCGGGCTGCTCCCAAGACCAGTGGGCTAATGCTCTGAGGAGCTGCGTTTAACCTCCCAAGATGCTTCCCAGGAAGGAGAGCTTACGGGACAAGGGACCCGTCTAGGGAACGTGGGTGGGGTGATTCTGGGACCATTTTTTTCCTTGGATCTGGCTTTGAGTTGGGAAACTCGACCAAGGGGATAAATTAGAAGAAAGCTTTGGGCAATGACAAGATGCTCCAGTATTTATCTTAGAAGGATGAAAAATAGGGCATTCATTCTTGAGTGCTCAGTACTGTGCTAGGTAAACAGGGAGAAATGAGCCCCAGGCTCAGCAGTCAAGGGCCTGAGGCCGCGCCTTGAGACAAGGAACAAGAGGTCAGCATTGCCAACCCAGCTCCTGCGTGAATGCAGAAAAGGCTTTGTTTTCTGGAAACTTTGAGACAGGGTCTCACTAATTAGTTCAGGCTGGCCTTCAACTCACTACATAGCCAAGCTGGCCTCCAACTCATGGCAGTGCTGACTCAGCCTCCTGAGTGCCGGGATTATAGATATGCTCCATCATGAGTAGAATAAAAGGCTTTTGTAGGAATGTTATTATATTAAATTATAATAACATCATAATTGCCAATAATACACAGTGATAGGACCTTGGTCCAATACAGCCTCTTCTCATTGGCTGCCTCCAGCACAAGGAAGCTTTCCTCCCCCTCCAGCCCCTGTGAGGTCCCCAGGGGGTAGCTTCCCCAGGTGTCTAGGCCTCAGTGCGCACCTGGTATTGAGACCACTCATTAACCGCCCATTCTGAGGCCCATGGCCACAAGCGGCTTCTGAACATTGTCACATGATTGCTCCTCCAGAACCATAGTCCAGAGGTATTGTGACTGTCTCCATCCTACAAGGTGCCATAGAATTACAGGATGTAACCAAGAGCATGGATAGAAAGCATTCAGCACAGGGTCTAACACAGTCTATGTATTTTTAGGAAATTGAAGCCCAGAGAGGTTAAATAACTTCTCCAAATTCAGACAGCTATAACAAGGCAGGGTTAAAAGACAAGTATGCAGGATTCCAAAGTCTGTGCTGTGTGTGTGTGTGTGTGTGTGTGTATGAGAGAGAGAGAGAGACAGAGAGAGAGAGAGAGAGTGGGGACTGAACCCAAGGCCTTCACACTGGGCTACATCTGTAGCTCTTCATTTTTATTTTGAGACAGGGTCTCAGTAAGTTGCCAAGTTGCCCAGGCTGGGCTGGCACTTACAATCCTCTTGCCTTAGCCTCCTTGAGTGCTGGGATGACAGACATGTGGCACCAGGCCTGGTTCTGAAGTCTATGCTCTTAATGAAGTTGAATTGACACTTGCCAGCTGGTAGGTCTGTCTGGGCATGAGAATCTTAACCCTAATTCTAAGCACTAGGTGCTGGGCACACACACAGGTGTTTTGGAAACACATTGCATTAGGGGGTGAGCAGAGCTGGAGGGGAAGAGAGTATAGCAGCTGGGGGAGGGTGAGATGGGATGTGAGCTGGGTCTTGGAGAATGGGTGAGACTTTATCAGAAATGGTGAGAAAGAGCACCAGAACAGCATGTGCAAAGGCACTGAAACAGGCCAACACAGCCTATGGACCAGGGATGGTGATGTGACCAGTGCAGGAGGTATGAAGGCCAGATAGGAGGTGCTGCAAAGATGAGGCCACAGGACCACTGCATCTGGGTCACAAGGGACATTGTTTTCCAGGGGGAGGTGTCTGTGCTTCATCGTGGGAGCTCCTGGTGGATAGTCCCCTACCCAAATGCACTTTTGATCAAGGTATTGATATGCTCAGAACTTTTTCACCAAGGAAACTCGGACCTAGGCACAATGCCAGGCCCATGACCATGTCAGTACAGGGCAGGTGTCTGGGCCAGCGTGTGGAGCCAACACCAGCCATCTCTGATGCCAACAAGGCCTTTCCAGTGGCCCATCCTGGGAGAGATAAGTGTAGGTCTGAGCAAGGAGATGGGTAGCTCAGGGGGGGTGCTGTGAGCCACCCTGTCATTGCGGGATGGTGGCTTTCCCTGGCCCAGCTGAGGCTCCTTCTTCCACCTGTCACATCCCTGCCCACTGCTTTGCCACACTTTATGGTCACTGAACAAAAAGGCAGGTGAGAAGGGAAATGGTACGACAGCCAGAGGTACGAGAAACCCAACTGCAGTAGCATCACCAGACAGCGCCTCAGCAAGGAAGGGAAAAAACACCTTTTTCAGCGCTTGCGAGGAGGCCCAGCCAAGGGGAATCTGCTCCACCCTTGGAGGTTTCTACTCGCAGGTTGTATGTGCCACCGTTCCAGTCCTGCAGCTACAAAGCACTCGTGCTCTGCCTCTCCTGCTGACACCAGGACTCACGTGCACCATGCGACTCCACATCGTTGCCTTCTACCCAGAGACCTGCAGACTTGTCAGCGCTGATGTGGAGATTTCCCCACATTTCCTATGATCAGGGAAAGAGTCGGTCTCCAGGCTTGCATGTAATTCTGCTACCCTGGGTCTTACGCTATTAAAACTTTATAGAATTCTTTCACAGTCTCCCCCACCCCCACCCCGGGACCTTCCCATGCTGATGGGTGCCATACTTTGGAATGTATGCTCTTTCTTTTCCCAAATTGAAGATTTCATGTCTTTCCTTGCTGTGTCTCACTTGGGCCAGAGCAGAAAAAATTACCTTAGCAGAATACATTCTTACTGATGGTAACACTGTAAGAAAGAAACCAAATCCACCCTTGAAGTATCAGAGCAGGATGTTTTGAAGATTCTCCAGAAATAACAGGCCACTGGCCAAACCCATCCCATAGATGATGTCTTCAAGAACACCCTTTCTTCAGTCCTCTGATTATGAGGGCTCACCCTGCAGCATCCCCAGGAAGTTCCCTGGGAAACGGGGCCCTGACAGGTACCACAAAGACAGAACTGGGCAAAGAACGATTTGGGGGTGGGGTTGCAAATTGGTTTGATCGTACTATTGGTTATTTGGCCAAATAAATTCATTTGAGTCCCCAGTTATTGACTCTCAATTCCTCTGCCTCAAAATACCACACCAAAAAGGAGATGCCCAGCCTGATTCAGCTGGTTATTCTTACAAAATAGCCTTCATCAGTAGACACAAGCCCAGACTCCAAAATCTGTCTCTTTCATGGGAAGGCAGAAGAGAAAACAGAACAGAGGACTGGGGAGAAGCGCAGACAGGATCCTGGCAGCCCCCACCTCATGCCCAGCTGTTACCACCTTCAGGGATCTTAGCACTGTCACAGTTTACCCCTAGATCCTGACCAGAAAGGCAGCCAGCTCACCATGATGTTCATTGGTCTGATGAGGAAACTGTGCCGAATGATGGTAAGAATCTTCCTGAAGCTCCAAAGCATCTGTTTGCCTTGGGCTCCCTTCCCTGGAAGCCCTAGAGGAGCTGGAGACCTCCAGGTCCTTCTTGGAGGCCACATGGCCCCTTCACAGCCCCTAGCCTGTCACCTAAAGCCTCACAGCCCAAGGCTGGCTTTTGGACCACTTCCTCTTCCTCTCCCATCAAGGTTAAGAGCTTTGAATGAGTATTCTCCTTCCTAATAGTGCAAGTGATTGAGTGGCTCTAAAGTCCCTCAAGTGCTGGGTATGGTGGCACATGTCTGTAACCCCAGCACTCGGGAGGCTGAGGCAGGAGAATCACTGTGAGTTCAAGGCCAGTCTGAACTACACAGTAAAACCCTGTCTCAAACAACAACAGCAACAAAAATAAAGTCCCCAAATATTTCACAGGCACCTCCCTCCAATACTTCCTATAAGCTAGTGTGTCCAGCCTGAAGTTCATCCAGCCCACTCCTGAAAACCAAATGGCAGAATGGTGAAAGAAGCTTGTTGGAACTTGGGAGATAATGAATCTACGCTCAGCATGAGAGGCACAGAAACCCAAGTTCTCCCTGAGCTCCAGCCTTCCCTCGGGCATCATGCAGATGAATGACTTGACTTCTTAGCCACGTGGAGCAAAGATGTGCTTGGCAGAGAGGGGGGCGACTTCAAGCTCTCACCATGACTGCCGGTCCTCTCAATCCAAAAGTCCATCTCCACCTTCTTTGGAACATCTTGAAATAATAAAAACAGTTCTAATTCTTGCTGGAGAAAAAGTTATCTTGTAAATGCAACTCTATCACGAATTGTACCAACTCTGCCCTAAAATTACATTTGACCCCGCAAAGGACTTGATCTAAGCGTACACCTCAGAAGCGTGATTCATCCCTGCTCAGTGCTAAAAGTGTCCTTGTTTTTCTCTCCAACAGCCTAAAACAAATGGCTGTATTTATATCCTTACCAATCTGCAAATTCTCAGGGTATGGATGTGTTGTTTACTTAAAGAAGTAAGAATCATAGCTTCTGCTCCGAGGCTTGCCTGCTAAGAACAGACGGAGCCCACTGCCTCTGTGTTCAGTGGTCAACTCATGGGGAATTTTTGAGGGGAGAAGGCGGCTGCCTTTGGGGGGGTTGGCTTTGAGAAGAAACAAAGGACCATTCTTCACGTTTATAATTTCAAGACAGTGCTCCACTTGTCCATGCAGCAAGTGTGGCCAATAGTGACCCAACACTCAATATTCGTGCTGTGGATTGATGCCACCCCCAAATGTTAATGTGTTGGAACCGTAGGTCCCTATGTGGCAGGCAGGGAAGTGAGCCCAATGGCAGGAATGAAGGGCGTGAGGGCTCCATGATCATGATGGATTAATGTTGTTCTCTCAGGAGTGAGTTAGTTCTCAAGGGATTGGGTGCATTCTCCCAAAAATGGGTTTTTCAAAATCAGTTTTGGTCACTTCCCCCTTCTCTTCCTTCCTCTCTCACTATATGACCACTTTCACCATGTTATACCATAGATGCCAGGCAGACATGGCCACCATGCTGATGGACTTCCAACGGGCTTCGTAAGTTACCAGTCACAGGTACAGTTAGTACTGATTACAATGGGGTACATCCTGGGAAGTGCATCATTTGGTAATTTCCCAGAGTGCACTTGCACAAACCTGGGTGGTACAGGTCACCTCACGTGGCCACATCGTGTGATTAAGAGATGTGGTAAACACAATTCGTGTGAGGCTGCTGATGGTGTAACACAGAGGCAGTTTTACAGTATACTTTTTTTTAACAAGTAGAAGGAATACGCTATAAAATAATAACCAAGAATACAGTGAGTACAAAAACAAGTAACACAATTATTTACCAACATTACGTCTGCACTGTACATAATCAGACATGCTAAACATCCATGTGAGTGGTGAGTAGATTTGTTTATACCAGCATTGTCACACACTTGTATTGTTTTCAGCTAACCAGATATGGTGGCACATACCCCACAATCCCACCACCTTGGGAGGCTGAGGCATGAGGATCACAAGTATAAGCTCAGCCTGGGCAACTTAGCAAAATTGTGTCTCCAATTAAAAAGAAAAAATAGTCTGGGGATGTAGCTCAGTGCAAAGAGCTTGGATTCAACTCCCAATACTGCAATAATAATAATAATAATATTAATATTAAGAGTAATAGGATTGATAATAATAGTGCACTGAGCTAGGGCATCACCAGGTGGTAGAAAGTCCTTCTTATGGTACTTACATAGTGGTCCATCTTTGATGTCTTTATGTGGCTCATGACTGTACTTTGTTGTAGTAACAGAAATGTGCCAAGACAGCTCCCTAGGCCTGCCTGCTGTGTTAAACCCTGCACACCGAAGGAGACACAGTTAATACTTGCTACAGGCTTCGAGGTAGGTGCTGACTTCGTTCCCACGGTGGCTGGCAGGAGGCCTGCGGCTCAGACAGGCAGAGCTGGAAAGCGCAGGATCCAGCACTTAGCCAGCACTTCCTCGGCTCCTCTGTGCCCCTGAGTTCCGCTCCCTGGGATCTTGGCCACCCCAAACACTCTTAATAAGAAGTTCACACAGCCTACGTTTAGAGGAAGAGATCTCTGTGCCACAGGGCTGGGCTGCCCGGTGCTACATTCATTGGTATGAGCAGATCCAAGTCGCCCAGTCTCCTTCCCACAGGATGCCACTCCGAACAGCCCAGTGAGGAATCGATGCTTCTCTGACTTCTCTACAAGCTGAGTCATAGCCAGAGATTGGAATTAGCATTGAATATTTACGTGGTTAGTTTCATTTCCACTCTATATTTGAAGTTCTAACAGATTGGCGATGCACTGTCTTGTTCTTTCTCAGATGTTTATTCCTCACTTAGTGACAAATGGACGCCTAACCAAAAGTTGTGGTTTTTAATAATAGCAGATTTGTGTTATTGGGCTGACTTGTGTTTGCAACTTATATTCACAACAATATGGCAATTTTATGTAAGAAACCAGAGCTTCTGCCCCCAGAGATATTGGAGATGTCTATAAATGTCGTGCACTGCTGCACTGTCATGCATGTGCAAGCCACCAGGGGCCCCTGAGCCCTGTGGGCTTGCTTGCCTGGACATCAAATAGTGAGGGGAACACAGATGAAGGTACACACCGAGGGAGAACCTGATCACTCTGCGTATTAGTCACCTCTCCATCACGGGGACACAATACCTGACACCCACAGCTTAAAGGAGATGTTTATTTTGACTCAAGATCCGCTGGCCCCTAGGCAGGAACACCATGGCAGAAGGGCCTGGCAGAAGAGAGCTGCTCACCTCAAGGTGACCAGGAAGCAGAGAGAGAAGGAGCCAGATCTACCCTCCAAAGCTACTCCCCGGGCTCCTCAGTGTCCTGCTGCCTCCAAAGGGCCCCACCAACAACCCATTCAACAGCCTCAAGATCTGATCACCTCCAGCTCCACCTATGCACACATGAGGCTCTGGGGAGACTTTTAAGATCAGCGCCATTGGACTCTATGAGGAGAGGCAGGACTCTTGGGTGGACCACTGCTGGATCCCAGGGCCTTGTGCATGACACATGCCACTGAGCCTTGGTCCTCAGCAGGGCTGAGACAGGTGGCCAAGGACTGGGCAGGTAGCTATAATCAAGCTAATTCTCTTCCTTCCTCTGCACTCTGCATTTTTAGGTCAGAGCTCTGGAAATACAAGTCATGCCCGATTTCCACCCAGAGAGGTTGTGTAATGGGTTAACTAGTGTAGCACCCCAAAATTCACATCCACCCAGCACCTCAGAACGCAACCTTATTGGAAACAGGTCTTTGCAGAGGTAATCAAGGTAAGATGTAGCCAAGTGGAGCAGGGTGGGCCCAAATCCAATGGCTGATGTCTTTAAAAGGAGAACAAACTGGGTGTGGTGGTACATGCTTATAATGCCAGCACTCTGGGAGGCTGAGGCAGGAGGATTGCAAATTGAAGCCCAGCCTGGGCACCTCAGTGAACTAGTGAGACTCTGCTCAAAATAAATTTTAAAAAAAGTCTGGAGATGCAGCTCAGTACAAAGGCCCCGTGTTTAATCCCTAGTGTCAGAGAGACAGAAAAAGATACACACACACATAAACACACATAACCCATGCGAAGACAGAAATAGATTGGAGTGACATTTCTACAAGTCAAGAGTCACCAAGGACACCAGTAAGCACCAAGAACTGGAAGAGATGAGAAAGGAGTCCCCCACTTAGGCCTTCGGGGGAGGGCGGCTCTGCTGCCTCCATCTATTTGGGGCAACTATAGAATAGTTTAGACTGGATAATTTATGCTAACAGAAATGCACTGTCTCACAGATCTGGAGGTGCAAGATCAAGATACAGGCATCTGGTGAGGGTCTCCTTGCAAGAGGGCAAAGGGGGCTTGCTCATGACAGCAGAGTCCTCATGACCCAACCACCTCTTAAAGGTTTCACTTCTTAACAGCATCACAAGGGCGTGAAATTTAACATGAGTCTTGAAGGGGGCAAGTATTCAAACCATAGCTCCTGCTGACAACTTGAATTCTGGACTTCCAGTTCCCAGAACCAAGAGTAAGAACATTTCTGTCGTCTTAAGTCACCAGTGTGTGACACTGGGTGGGTGGCCCTGGGAGACTAGTACAGCCTGGTTTACCTGGAGTCTGTGACCTTCTCTGGCAATGGTGTGGGGTGAGGAGAGGGACAATGCAGTGCTCCCATCTGCCTTAAAGAGGGGTGATGGCAAAGAAGAATCAGGCCAGGGGCCCTCTGCCCTGCACCTGTCCTTTGTATGGACTGGACAAGTCACACTGAGTAGGATGTGGGCATCTGCTTGCTGCATCCACAAAGTAACCCTTGTAGAAGTGGCAGCCAGCAGACAAAAACCAGCAGGTCTTAGCTTTCCTGTGTCCAGCCCAGAAGGATGGACATGGTTACAATCTCAGGCTGTCAAGAACACTCTCTGTACTGATCTGGGGATAGCTCTGTACCCATGGTACCAGGATACACAGCCTGCAGAGTCAGGAAAGTTCTTGGGATGGCAGAGAAGCCAGAGGAACAGGACTGGAGTGCTAGCCCAGAGTACTCAGTAGGGATTTGTGGGTGCCCAGATTCTCCATTTTTGTGGCCACTGAGCCTGAGCGGGGAGCAGTGGGCTGGCTGGCTGGAGGTCTTATTTACTCCATTATGGGGGGGGAACCAGTAAGATAGTTCCAACGGATTTAAAGAAGAAAGGGAAGCATGGCAGTAAAGAGAGAAACTCAATAAAAACTTGCAAATGGACACAGATTCAGTCTATCCACAGGGTGTAATAAATTGCTTTCCTGTAGACACACCTCATTTGCATTTCGATGGATAGGAATATTTGCATCATTATCAGCTGTCCACAGGGTACAGGGTTATAACAGGGCTCAAAGACAATGAAAAGCAGAGATAACCGCAACAGCGTGTGCCAGCCGGACGGGGGACCGTGGTGCTTCCTGCTGGCCCTTCCCGCCACCAGGCCTTCTCCCTCCCACATCCTCAACCCTCAGCGCTCAACACCGGATAGTTCCAAGCAACATCGCACAAGCTTATTTCTCCCATCTAAAAAGAGAAAATGTTTTTAAAGGGAAGAAGAATCCTTTTGATCTACCTTCCTGACAGCCACCGCTCCTGTTCTTTCTTTGCTCTTTGTAGTGAAACTCTGGAGTGATCCATGTTCGCCTGTCCCATTCCTCTCTTCCCACGCCCTCTGCGGTTCCTCCAGGCACCCCCAGCCTCTGAAGCTGGTGGCAGTGTGCAAGGCCGCGCAGACTAGGGACTTAAGAATACGCGCAGTTATCTTCTGTCCATTCTGGAGGCTGGTTGACCAAGGTCAAGGTATGGGCGGGCCTGGCTCCTCCTGGGGTCTGTCTCCTGGGCTTGCTGACACCATCTTCTCCCTGGGCCTTCCCAGGATTGTCCCTCCGTGCCTATCTGCATCCTATTCTCTTCTTAGAACAATCCCAGTGCTAGTGGGATAGGGCCACCCCAATGACCTCATCTCTCCTTGATCACTTCTTTAGAGACTTTCTCCAGCTAGGCGTGGTAACACACATTTTAATCCTAGCACTCCGGAGCCTGAGGCAGGGGAATGCCTGTGAGTTCGAGGCCAGCCTGAGATAAAAATGAAACCCTGTCTCCCTCCCCCCCAAAAAAGACTTGCTCCAAATTCACTCTGGGGTAGTAGGAATTAGGACAATTGGGGAATTCAGCTCGTAACAGCTCTCCTGTCAGAGTGAACAATGACATCCATGTCACCGCACACAGCTCATCCCATGCTCTCACTGGCAGCTTCCGGGTCCCCTGTGCTGGTGGCTTCCTTTTGTCTTGACTGTGGGGACTCAGGATGCAGACTCAGTCCCCTTTTCTTCTCCACGTGCTTTTGCTTCCTTGACCTTTCTCAGTCTCATAGGCTGAGATTCCCTGCCTCACACCCCAGCCCAGACCTCTCTCCCAAACTACAGAGGTGGGTGCCCATCTGCCTCCTGAGTGCCCAGGGCTTATGGACGTTATGGTTTAGACATTGTGTCAACATGAGAATCTAGCAGCTTAACTAAGTGACTCAGCAGCTCCACATCCCGGGGTGTAGAGGACAAGCCATTACCATTCTAGGATATTGTTCATTATGCCAATTTGAGAAGATCAGAAATCTAAGTGATTCAGCAGGGGGCCCAGGGTCCTTAGCTTGTAACATCCCCAGCCTGTGCAAGAGGAGGGCAGGCAGATGGTGTGAGTGCCACACCCACCCAGGGGAGCAGCCTGCATACAGTGAAAGGCAAACGAAGAGGGACTGATTGCTGGTTCTTCGGAGTAGCTCGTCTCCATCTTTAGCTTGGACATTGTCTCCTGGCTTGTGGCACAGACTGTTCGGCTTCCACCTGGGACTCCTGAGCCTTGCACCATAGATTCTTCAGCCTCCCGTTGCAGAGCCATCCTCCCCTTGATACGGACTTTGACGGGACACTGCAGTAAGCTCCAGCCCTCGGGCTGGACCCCTCAGTCTCCAGCATGCAGATACCCTCTGCACACTCCCTCATTTGTGGCTGGCCATGCCAGTCTTGTACCTTCTTATACATTTGTATATCTTGTGTTATATCTCTCTAGTAAACCCTGACTGATACAGTGCAAGGGACTCGCAGGTTCCCAGTGTGGAGGTGTTGACATGGTGGGACCTTCAGGCGGTAGTAACTAGGTCACCGTGAGTGCTGCCCTGGGAAGGGGTCAGTGGAGTCCACGAGAGGATGAGGGGTTATAGTCATGCAAGGCTCCCTGCTGTGCCTGGAATGGGCTCTCTACCTCTTTGTCACACTCCCACCACATGATGCCATCTGCCACGCGGCCTTCACTAGAGCAGAGCTGACACCAACTCAGTGCTTTTGAGCCTCCATAGCTATGATCTAAATAAACCTCTTTTCTTTACAAACTCCCCAGTCACCAGAATTTTGATACAATGAAAAGAGAATTAGTACAGCAGCTCTGTGGAATTGTCTAATAGGCATCCTAACTCAGCCTGTGCAAAACTGGACCCCTGATCTCTCATCCAAGAATCTGATCCTCATGTCATCTTCCCCATCCTGTGTGGCAGCAGTTCCCTCCTTCCTGGCTCCTGTGCCGAAAGATTTGAGTCATCCTTAACTCTTCTCCTTCACATTCCAAATCCAGCCTGGCATCTGCCAGGTATGGTAGTGCACACCTATAATCCTGGCACTGGGGAGGCTGAAGCAGGAGGATCACTGTGAGACGGAGACCAGCCTGAACTAGATAGAGAGGCTCTGCCTTAAAACACAACAGAAAACAAACAAATAAATCCCATCTGCCTACAAATACTTTTCAACCGTATCCGGAAACCAATGGTTTCTCCAGAAACCACTGACTACACCTACCTGACCCTGGATGACCCAGTTGTACTCTCCGCCGCTCACTCAGCTGGTTTTTCCATTTCTCTACACTTCTGCATGCTGCAGTCTCCTTGTGAGTCATGCTTCTTATTCTCGGTCTCTCTCACACTGGAATGTCAACCCAGGTGAGGATGTCTGACCCTTTTAAACACCGATGTGTCCCACACACATAGAGCATTTCCAAGCACCCGGAACAGAACCGAGCCCCCAGCTTACTTCCCAGTTTCCACAGTTACCTTCCTGACACAGAAGGGCCCTTCTCTTTCATCCCACGGTGCACTCTGGCTGCCACTGAAACCCAAGCCTGAACAAAATCCTGACACCGCATGACCCTGGAGATGAGGACCCAGGGGCACTGTCTGGTGGGTAGGAGAGCGCTTTCTATGCAAATGATGACTGGTCAGGGAACTGCACCTAATCCCTATCCCAGACCTAGCGGATATGTCCTAAGGGGTAAAGGAGTGAAAAAATGTAGTGGCAGAGCTGGGTGTGACCTACCAGGCACACAAGAGACCCTGAGGCCTGTCTGCAACTCCTCCCCTCACAAAAAGCACAGAGCCGACCAAAACTGGCTGAGCACTCACATGCTCGCTCTTCCATTTCAGCTCAGGGACAATGCCAAGGGGGCTGTCGGCTGACTTTAGCCCTGAAGATTGGGAGTTGGGGCCCTGGCTGGAGCCGCTGGAGCAGGAAGAAACTCCACTGTTTGAGCACAGAGTACGGACTGGGTATTTTGCTCGATCCTCCAAGTCTAACTGTAGCCTGTCCTCCACTGTGACTTTATGTCCCCAGAGGGACCCTATGGCTTGGGCAGGAAGCAAGGCACCCACAGTCGCCCAGCCTACAAGGTGACAAGAAAGAATTCTACCCCAAAACTATCTTCCCCCAAAGCCCAGAGCCCCGCCCCAGAGAGGAGGCAGGCACAGAGCGCAGCATCTTTGTCCCTTCTTTGTCCTTGTCCCTGTAGGCCAAGCCCATCAGATCTGAGGCAGTGACTGGCCAAAGCTCATATTTTTCCAGGAAAGACACAGCCCTGTCTCCACGGGGGAATTTAATCTCAAAGCAGCGTGTCCTTGTTTCAGACGCTGTCCAGGCGGCTTGTAACCCAATAAGGCTCTGATTGAATTAGCCTTGCAGGGCTGCAGTCCTGGCATGAGGTTCAGAGATGAGACAAAGGAAAAGAGGAGGCAGAGAGAGAGAGAGAGAGAGAGAGAGAGAAGGAGGGGAGGAGGAAAGACAGACAAGAAAGAAAGAAAGAAAGAAAGAAAGAAAGAAAGAAAGAGAAAGAAAAAGAAAAGAGCCTGATGCAGCCAGCTAATGTGGAAGGCCCTCAAACCAGGGCTTAACTCCGGGTGCGGCATCGCTTGGACTTCCAAGGCCCATCCAGGAAGAAGAGAAAGCTCCTGGGTGGGAATGGGAGGCCCAGATGTGTGCACGACAAAATTTGGGCCTTAGACGCTGGACAGAGTGGCCCCCACACCTTTAACCTCTGGCTCTAGTCAACTACCAGCCTTTTGTATGTCCTGCCCAAAGCCTGCCCCAGGCAAAGCCCTGACAGTACTTGCAGAACAAATGCATTAGGCTCATTTCTAGCTGTTGTGGGGCTTGGAGGTGAGGCCAGAGAGCTGTGGGAAACATGGGGCAGATGGGTACAGCAGTGGAGCAAAAGTGAATCTTGACCTTGACTTTACCAGACTTCGGTCCCCATCACAACTTTGGTGCAGGATGCTGCCCCCTGCTGGCTCCTGGGAGTAAATGCGCCCCAGGGTACGATGGAGAAGCTAGGTTTCTTTCCATCCACCCAAGCATCTCATCATGTCACAAGACTTCACTAGGTGACACAAGCCATCCGGAGAAGGGTAGTGCAGGAACAGCCTCAAATCCCAGTTAGGATCCTACAATGGCTGCAGCCAGCCTGGAGTGAGTTCCATTTCCCAGTGTCTTACTGGCCGAGGCCAGGAAACCCCTGTCATCTTGCTCCTGGGTCCAGGACTCTGCCTGGCTGTCCCTGCAGCCTAGAACCTGGATCTCTCAGGGACCCAGAGGATGTCTGGGAGCTGAGTCTGATGTGCTTGGGCAGGGGCTTCAGTCCTCAACAGGTAAGACAGGCTGAGCATGGTGGGACCTGTAATCCCAGCATTCTTGGAGGCTGAGGCAGGGCAGGAGGATGGTAAGTTTAGGCCTAGCCAGGGAAGCTTAATGACCTAGAGACCTTGTCTCAAAATAAAAAGTTTTAAAAAGAGTTGGGGATGTAGCTCAGTGCAAAGGCCCTGTGTTCAGTTCCCAGAACCCCTCACTCTCTCTCTCTCTCTCTCTCTCACACACACACACACACACACACACACACAGCAGGTAAGTTAGTGTGGGGGGGGATTCTAGCAACAAATGCCAATGCATCTCAGAGGAAGGACAGCAAAATCCAGACACTGAGGCCTCTGCAGGACAAGGGGCCTAGTTTCTTTTAAAAAGTAAATTAAAAGTTAGAAACCATATGGGAAGTCCTATCAGTTAAAGGAGATTTGAGATATATTTTTATTAGATCAGGTCCTTAGAAGCCAACCCTTAATTGGGGTGGACAGGATTTATTAGGAGAAATTACAGGGCAAGAGGGAGCCCAGCAGAGAGGTAACCTGGGACACTCCTGGCCTCAGTCTAATGCAGAAAAGTTACATCTTTTATATGTCTAATGATGTATAAGGACTGATCAGAAATAGAGTATGTGCATTTGTTTATTTTTAAATTCTTTCTGTTTTACTGTGTTTAAATTTTTAAAATATATTAACAGTCAAAGATACATTGCTGAGGAACCCCCTCAAAATGTTCTTCCTCCTAGTCTCAGACCCACTTGTCCCCCATTGTTGCCATTTCCGGAAGCAGCTCCAGAAGTCCCCTTTCGTGAGTGTCAAGATGTGATTCATATACATTATATACTGTTGCTGCCTGGTGTCATCAAACAGAAAAGGTTTGTGAAAACACAACAAAGTGTTCTCATCCACCTCATTCACTGCATCTGGCACCAAAAGTCTTCTGATCTTCCCCAAAGTCAAAATGGCCATGGAAGGGAAACGCTTTGAGTGGATTCAGGACATCCAGGCAGCCGTGACAGAAGAACTAAAGACACTCAGGCAAGAGGACTTCCGGGACGGCTTCAGAAGGTGGCAAGACGGATGGGATGAGTGTGCTTGAAGTTGAGGGGCCTTTTACTGCAATAATTTTTAAACATTTTAACATTCATCATATATTTCCAGCATACTCATTGCTGCTGCTGATGCTAATGCTGATGATAAAAAAAAATCAACAATTATAACTCCAAGGAAGCTGCAGATCTCCCAAAACTGGCAGCAGAGACCCCAGAATGGCAAGGGCACAGCTAAGGGGTCCCAAGTGCTGTGCCAGCTCTGGGTGTAGCGTCATTTGCCAGTGCCCTGGAAAGCCTGCTTCCCTTGAGAAGTCCCTGGGCTTGGGCCAGCGGCCCACCTTGCCTTCCAGTCCCTACAGTCTCCTCCTGATCACGCCCCCTTGGGTATGGGGTTATCACAACAATTGAATCAAACCTTTGATCTTTTCTCCCCCAGCACCGAGGCTTGAACCCAGGGCCTTGCACTGAGATGCATCCCTCACCATTTTTTTACCTTTTGTTATGAGACAGGGTCTCGCTAATTCCTTAAATTGCCCAGGCTAGCCTCGAACTTTTGATCCTCGCGTCAGCCTCCCGGAGTGCTGGGATTGTAGGCTACACCAGCACACCCAGCCTCTCTTCTTTACAGCCACAGTCAGCCGGGCTGTTAACCTCAGGGTTAGGGGTAGGTTTGTAGGCCGCCTCAACCCCGGCTGGACCCCGCCTATCTGAGGCCATGGCGTCCTTCCTCTCCGAGCCCCATTTGCTCCAGCCCATGTGGAGAGGCTAAGGGGCCGCCTATGGGTTTAGAGAGCTTCTTAGCACCCAGTGAACAGGTATGAGGATGACTCGGGCTCCACCTCACAGTGCTCTGTGCAGCCTCAAGTGCCTAACGGGGACAGCAGGAACAGGGTACATCTGGGGGTGGGGCCAGTGACAGGACCAGCCTTCAAACCAGTTTGAGGCACCTAGAAGCCATAATTTGGGAGCCATGGGGCAAAACGAAAAGCATGGACCCTTGCGCAAAAACTAGGTGTTCCAGAAAACCCCAGCCCCTGAGAATCAGCCAGCAAAGATGAAGGGGCCATGGAATCAAAGAAAGGGGCAGCAGGGTACAGTGACGCATACTTGTAATACCATCCCTTATAAGAGGCTGAGGCAGGAGAATCATGCCCAGCCTGGGCAATTTAGCTAGTTAGTAAGACCCTGTCTCAAATTTAAAAATTAAAAATTGAAAAGGCTTGGGATATAGCTCAGTGCAAAGACCCTGAGTTAAATTCCCAGAAAAAAAGAAAAAAAAGAAAAAGACAGAAAAGGAAAAAGAGAGGGAGAGAGAGAAAGAATCCCCACACTCCAAGGCAGAAGAAGGGTTAAAGCTAAGCTAAGCAAAGTTGGGCTGAGGCCAAGTGGGAGGTTCTGTCCCTGCTCAAAACCTAGTGACATGTCCTGCTCCTGCTGAGAAACAGTCTGGGCATCAGTGACCGACATGACACACTTGGCTATCTCGATGGCTCTGTTTGTCCTATAGGGCTTTGTGCCATGTGCCAGGGTCAGCTGTGGGCAAAGTGGTGTCACAGCCAGGATGACCGTGGTCGTGTCAAGCTCCATCCTGAGATCAGAGAAAAGCCTTTCCTGTCGTCTTCCTTCCACACTGCTCTCTTGGCTTGTCCGATTCTTTACTTGCTATGTCACTTTGGAAACCCTCAGCCATGAGGCCGTGGTGGGAGGTGTAGACCCTCCTCAGAACCCCGCCTGCCTCTCAGCTCATGGGACACACAGCCCAGGCCCTGACACCTGTCCCCAGGCCTCCAGCAGGAACAGGAAGCAGCAGCTGGTCACATGCTCAACTGACCCCATTTTGTAAGGGCAAGCACTGCCCACGTGCACACAGAGGATGGTCAGGACCTGACCCACTGTGGTCATACCAGGGGAAAGAGCCAGGCTATGGCAGCGAGATGGGACGGGGGCCTGACCATTCAACCATAGACAGGTGGCTCCCTTCATTGTCAGCTTTTACAGACGCAGGTATCTTGACTCACCTGGGAGGCCCTCCCAGGTGCATTGTGCTGCTTGCCTACCCCCAGCAGGAGCCCCCTCAAAGCTCATCATCAAATGCTGGCAAAGTTCCCATACAGGTCGACACTTTTCAAGAACCCTTCCCGGAGATGAGCATGGAGGCACATACCTGTAATACCAAGCTACTCAAGAGGCTGAGGCAGGAGGGTGACAAATCCGAGGGCAACCTGGGCAACTTAGCAAGATCCCAGATTAAAAATAAAAAGGGCCGGAGATGTAGTTCAGTGGTAGAGCATCCTGGCTTCAATCAGCCCCCCAGTATGGAAAAAAAAAGAGAGGGGAGGAAGGGGGAAAGAGGGAGGGAGGGGGAAGGGAGACAGAAAGGGGGAGAGGGGAGATGTGAGGGGAGGGGATACAAGGGGTGGGAGAGACAGAGATCATCCCTAGATCCCACCCACAAATCCACATACCTCCTCTCCCAGACCTCTAAGGCGCTTCCCCCTCTCTCTGGAGCTTAAAGAGTACTATCTCTTCTTCTATAACAGCAGACTTTTACAAAGAGAATAATAGTGTAGCTTTCTGCACTGCATTTTGTAAAATCTTCAAAGTAAAGAAATGCAAAGAATCCAGTTCCCTGCTCAGAGCCTGTATTAGTCTCCTGGCCCGTCATCCCAAGCATCACAGGGTGGGTTATACACCCCGAGATTTATTGACTTGGTTCTGGAGGCCGGAAGTCTGAAATAAGGTGTCAGAAGGGCGGATTGATTTCTTCCCAGAGTTGTGAAGAAGGGTGTGTTGTAGGCCTCCCTCCTTGGCTTGTAGATAGACAGCTCTCTTGTCTCTGCGTCTTTTCCTGTTACTTCTGTCCAAATTTCCCCTTTTTGTAAGGGCACTAGCTATATTGAATTAGGCGCCATCCTAATGACCCCACTTTAACTTAATCTCTAAAAAGACTCTGTCTCCAAATAAGGTCATGGTATGAAATATAGCGTTTAGGGCTGAACATATAAATTCAGGAAGCAAGAAGACACAATTAAATCCTTAACAGAACCTGAAGGAGGCAGGGTATGGTGGTGCACATCTGTAATCCCAGCACTCCGGGAGGCTGAGGCAGGAACATGGCAAAGTAGAGCCTAATCAGGGCAATTGAGCAAATTAGCCAAGCTTGTTTGCAAGAGCTTGTTACAACATGAAAAAACAAAAGGAGCTGGGGAGGGAGTTCTATGTGAAAGAACCTGAAGGACAGAAAAAGCACAGGGTGAAATGCACATAGGAATTAGGATCCAAGTAAATCTATTGTCTGTGAGTCCCCACCCCAGTTTGGACAAGAGCAAAGTGATTATACAACATACTGATTATATGTGCTCAAAGGGCGACCCAAACAGGAATGAGGCCCCTCCTTTAGCCGAACAGTATGTGGAACAGGTAAAAAGTGAACACTTGTTGACTGCAAACCTCTTTTGCCACTAAAGAAATCATCTTCCTGGTTGATTTGCTCTTAGGGTTCCAGGTTTAAGCTTTGACACTAGTGACTTCGGACATCCAGAGATGCCTGAACTTGCCTTATGTAACTCTGCTGGGTCTCCTGAAAGGTAGCAGGAAACTACTGAGCTGGTCGTGCAAGGAAATAAGATCTCCCTTTGGGTTGGTTCTTTGCAGTGTGGCCATTGATTTTGGTAAATGGAATCATTTAAAATGCACCAAGCAAGGTTGTGAGTGAAAGGAAATCTCACAGGATTATTCGGACAACTGGGGTGTGCCTCTCTACTTTGTCTTGGAGGGGTGTCTGGGCTTGGTGGCAATAGCACCCAAGGGTGGCTGTGTTCAGAGAGTGCAAGGCATGGAAGAGGAAGTCTTCCCCTTGCCCCAAGGCTACCGAGGCTGATGCATGAACTCAGCAAGGGCATCGTGCAGAGCGGGCGCTCGGGGGCTGGCAATGCTGTTGTTTCCGTGGTCTCCCTTTTCCAGCTACTGAATGCCCTCCACTCTTCTGCTGTGGGCTGAATGTCTGCGTGCCCCCAGATTCACACGGTGACCTCCAGTGCTATGGTATTGGGAGATGATGAGGTTTAAATGAGGTCATAAGGATGGGTCCCAGGGTGTGACTCGTGTCCTTATGAGAAGGGACATCAGGGATCTTCACCAGCTTTCATAGCCATACGGCGACACCTGATCTCAGGCTTCCAGCCTCCAGAGCAGAAAAAATGAACACCTATTATTCGAGCCAGGAGACCTCAAGACTGGGTATTTGGCTAGGGCACCCCTGGCAGCCTGAAGCCTCGCAGACCCCTGAGGATGTCTTTCAGCAGCACCTGGCTGGCTCCTCCTCTTTGGAAAAGGCTCTCCTTTCCTGCAGCCTCAAAGTGACATCAGTGGCTCCTCCTTGCCTCCCTGCAGAGGCTACCATCCCAGTCACCCTGCATGCCTGGCCCCCCTATCTCCTGCTCCCTTACTCGTCTGCCTCTCAAGTGCACCCCAGGGGAAGAACCACAGGGCAGCCCTCTGTGCCTCTGTGGGAATTAGTCCCAAGTTTCTGTAATGCTACATCATGCATCACCGTTTGAAAATCACAGAACCCTGAAGTCTGTAAACACTTAGTCCAGAGTTCTAACAGATGCCAGGGGCAGTTGTGGATGGCGAGGCGGAGCCAGGAAAGCCAGGAGCTCATCCACTTTAAGCTGCTGCTTGGCAACAGAGCTGGAGCTTTCTTGCGTCCAAGGGTCACGATTCTGGGGACTACACCTCCTCCCACCACCCGCTGTGTCCTCCAGCCACCAGCAACTGCTGCAGACAGGCACAGCACTGTCTGACCCAGGGTCCCCTACAACTCCTGAGCCACACTCACACCCTGCAGTCACCACCCATCCAGGTCCAAGCCCCGCCCATCCCAGCCCAGTCTGGAGCACCTCGTGGATGGCCGAGTCCTCTGTGTTCCGAATTCTGGACTTTTCCTGGCCCCTATTTTCAACCTAGATAGTTTAGTTTCATTGCTTCCAATGTTATGCCTGGCTACTGTCTGTTCTTTTTAAAGTTCTATTAAAATCTCATCTAAAACTCTATGAGAGGGAAAAGAAGAAAAAAAGAATAGGCTCGTGCCAGCGGCACTTCGCCTGCAGTTTTGCTGGTGCGCTGTCCCGGAATCGCTCTGGGGGAGAAGCACAGGTGATTGTGGCTGGCTTCCCTGGGCTGTGACAGCACGTGGGGTCATAGATTCAGTCCACCAAGGCTGGCTGTGGGGAACGGACGATCTGAGCTGAGGAGCTGGGAATTCCTGTGGGAGCCCTGGGGCTCCAGCCTAGGACCCAGGTCTGGCCCAGGCCTTGGGCAAGGCAAATATGGTCACCCCTCTGTGCTCACCAGTCTGCAATGGAGTGTGGAGCGATGCCAGGCTCCTGCAGGGAAAGCGTAAACGGAGATTCTGGAGTTGTTCACAACTTTCAAGCAGCGTCAAAAGATCTGGTTCCCTCTGAGCATCCAGGCTGGTAATAATCCTCCTGCTCTCGGGCAGAGAGGCCATCTTCACAGAAGGAGATGATGTAGTTAGTTTGACCCAACAACCAGCTCATCTCCACCATTTTAAACATGACTCCCTACTCTCCAGATTGCCCCGGCTTGAGCAATTGTTCAAAACCCACCAGGAAGCTGAGGATAGGTGGATTAGTCTGGAACATCTATAAAGGGAACTCAGAGCAGCCAGGCAGCCGTCATCAGTCGACCAGGCACAGGCACTCTGCATTTCGTCTGCCCCTGGGCAGCTCTGGCCGCCCCCTTCCAGCTTCCGCTTGGCATCTGGAGACCCATTAAAAAAGGCTGATTGGTTGCTGGGGATTTAGCTCAGCAGCACAGTGCCCGCCTGGCAAGTGCAAGGTCGTGAGTTTGATCCCCAGTACCAAAAAAGTAAAATAAAATAAAAATAAAAAAGGCTGATTGGTTTTCCTGTCGAAAATGCATCTGAGAAACACATAGAAATAAAGAAAGGGTATACCCAGGAGGAAGTGTTATCTGTGAATAAGAAACTTCAGTGAGTTTCTGGAAGCCCATGAAGGGGATGAGACCATGTAGGGTGATGAAGTCCTGACTCTGATTCAGGGGACGTGAGGTGTTTCTGGAAGAACCCCAGATGATCCAGACAGATTGGCTGGTGAGGTGGGAGCAAGAGAGGGACAGGCAGCAGGCTGATTAAGAAAGGGCCTGCTCCTGGGCCCTGGGTGGGCAGCTGAGATTCAACCCAGGCAGAGAAACCCAGGGTCATCTGGAGAAAGCAATCAGTACCCCACATGGGCTTCCTGCCATGAGGACGGAGGCCCACACTGACTACTGACCACACAGAGGGGAGGCCAGGGGCTGGGACACCTCATCTGATCCTCAGAGACCCCACTCAGAACCAGCACAAGAACTGAAAAGAATCCACTTCCTACAGGCGGGCAGAGGAGCAGGGAGTGGAGGAGGGTGGGGCGAGTGGGTTCAGTCCTCAGAGAAGGAACAGAAAGAGAGGCGGGTCCTCTACCTGTGCAGCGCTGGCCACCCAGGTACCAAGGCAGAAGCTGTTCAGCAAGATTGTCCCACTTTCTGTCCCTAAGCTCTTCCACTCTCTTGAATTTGTATCTGAATACCTATGTCATTGTCATTAGAAATAGTTCTCTCCCTCTCCCTTTCTCTCTCTCTCTCTCTCTCTCTCTCTCTCTCTCTCCCTCTCATAAAACCAGAACATCATCATAAGACTTGTGGGGCGCAGGCACCAAACCCAAATGGGGAACTTTGTTGGCCCCCCAGCTCAGAGCACTACTTGGTGTGAACATTTGCTCAGAGACCTGAAGTCCCTTATTCCCAACTCACCTGAGGCAAACGCGTCCATATGCTGATTCAGATAGAAAAGAGGGAGATGGGGAAGGCCCATAATTCCACACCACTCTGTGAGGCTGAGGCAGGAGGACTACAAGTTTGAGCCCAGCCTGGGCAATATACTGAGACCCTGTCTCAAAAGATCTGGGGATGTAGCTCAGTGTGAATAGCCTGGGTGCAATTCTTGTCCCCTCAAGAAAGAAAAAAAAAAGGGGGGGGAGGACTGACTAAAGGAAGGTCGGAAGGAAATGTTTTGGAACTCAGAATAGCCATCTTATATTTATTTATTTTTTTAAAGCACAGGTGATACGGCACCCTGATAGCTGGCAAGGGTGTGTGTCTGAAGACGCCATCACCGTGAGAGAGTAGAGAGGCTTCTGAGATGTGTTCTAGAATTTTCTTTGCATCTCATGGGCTAAAGAGTAACTCAGGCCAGGTATAGTATCACATGCCCTTAATCTCAGCACTTGGGAGGCTGAGGCAGGCGGATTGCTTTAATCCAAGCCCAGCTGGAACTACATAGTGAGTTCAAGTCCAGCCTGAACCACATAGTAAAACCTTGTCTCAAAAACAAAAACAAAAACAAAAACAAAAAAATGTCAGTACCACCAAGGGCACAAGAGGGAAAAATAAGGGCCAGGCGTATGGTTCAGTGGCACAGCACCTACCTGGCAAGCATAAGGACAGTACCAAAAAAACAAACAAAGAAGGAAGAATAAACACAAATTTGCAAATAAAAACTTCTGTTTTCTACTTCTGTTCTAGAGGAAAATCTTTTCTTCTAAGTCAGAACTAAGAACTTTGGTCACTAAACCACACGGCAGCACACAGCCCAAAGTCTCCCAGCGGAGCAAGTCACCGTGTCCACATGTGTCTTCTTGAAGTAGATCATGACTAGATAAGAGAGCTCAGAGGCGCAAGAGCTGCTGGAGCCATTGCCTCTCCACGCAGGCCTGCATCCTGCTTTCTCACACCCATCACAAGTTGACCCTGACATCAGGAACGTGAGACCAGAAAAACATGACTGTCCCCTTTCTTACCCTGTCTGGTCTGCCTCTGGGAGGCAGAAAGGCCCTAAAAATAGAGCACATCCCACTAGGCCCCAAATGCTTTGTGCGTAGAAGGCCAAAGCCAGTGTCTTTTCCAGAGACTTCTTGATGGGCAAAGGGAGAGAGGGAAGACTTTACAGATCCGGAAAGCTGGGCTTCAGATGTTGGGTAATCAGACTGTGCCCTGGGACATGCTTAGAATGCGCATAACTTTTGCAGATACAGCAAAAATACCGCACCACCCATCGCTATGGTTTGAATGTGGTTCGAGTGAACCCTCCCCCAAAGTTTCTTGTGCTGGAAGGTTGGTCCCCTGTCTGGCAGTGTGAAGAGTGGTGGACCTTTAGGACTCGGAGGCAGAGCTGAGAGGTGAGTCCTTCATTGGAGGCGCTGTCCTTAAAGGCACCCCACCAGACCCCACCAGAGCCAGTCATTGTAAAAAGAGCCAGCCTGACCCAAGTCCCCCTGGATTCCTGTCTTGTCATGTGATTCCTTGCAGACAGGCTTCCACCATTGTGACACCATTCACCACGAGGCCCTCACAGAGCCAAACAAACAGGGCCGCCTTATTTTGGGTTTTCAGCCTCTGAACCTGTGAACTAAGCAAACCTTTTTTCTTTATAAGATACCCAACTGAGGAATTTTGCTACAGCAGCAGAGACTGGACTCAGACACTTGCCACCCAAAGGGGAGCAGGAAGGAGCCAACTCTCCAAGTGTGAGGCTCCCTGGTGTGTCATATGGCTGGCTCAGTGACATGGTGCCAGACCCATCCCAGTCTCCCGAGGAATCATGCGCAGGCTGAGACAGGTCTAAGCTGAGACAAAGGCTACTCTAACAAACTAGAAAACACACTAACTAGAACTTGTGGGTGTTGACTGCCTGTGACTTGCTTCCCTTTTCAGCCAAAACAATTTGTTTGCTCCTCGTTTTTGACACCTCTGGTGCCTCCCAGAAGCAGTGACTGATGAGCACCCAGGTACATAGAAAAGGTTTCATTTTAAAGAGTTGATTCATGTGGTCGCTGAAGTGAGAAGTCCTAAGATCCGTAGTCAGCAAGCTAGACCTTGAGAGAAACCAATGCTTCTTGTTAAGTCCAAGTCTAAAGGCAGAGAAGACCAGTGTGCTGGCTCAAAGCCAGGTGTGAAAAGTTTCTTTTTATCCAGCCTTTGCATTCTTTCCAGGTCCTTGATTCGTGATTGATAGGATGAGGCCACCCACATTAGAGAGGGCCACCCGCTTTGCTCAGTTTATCAGTTCACATGTTACTCACATCCTCAAACACCTTTAGAAATTTCCTATTTTTATTTTATTTTTATTTTGGTTCTTTGTCGCAGGATCTCACTGTGTAGCCTAGGCTAGCCTTAAGAGGATCCTCCTGCCTCAGCATCCCGAGTGCTGGGATTACAGGCATGGGCCACCGCATGAGACACACCCAGAATAATGCTTAAACATCACAGGTGGGCATCAACAATGTACACCACGGCTCTGGCCGTCTGTGTCAAGCATCTGTGTGCCAGTGTCTCTAGGACCACAGCTCCCTTAGGACCGGGCACCCCTGGGCCCACCTCTATTGTATATATCAGTGGGACCCAGGCTGTTCTGATCACACTCGGGGCTGCACCAAGCTTCTGTATATGCCCTCTCATGTCACAGCTCACAACCAGCTCTGGCAGGCTGAGGCAGAAAGATCACAAGGTTGAACCAGTTTAGCAATGTAGCAGATCCTTTCTCAAAACAAGAAAAAAGGGGCTCGGATGTAGTTTCATGCAAGGCCCTAGGTTCAATCCTCAGTACGAACAAAAAATTTTTTTGCAGTGATCACTAAAGGGACTACACACTCCAGCCCCTTCCTGGACATCGCCCCTTGCTGTTCTCCTCATCCCATCTTTCTCCCATTATCCTTACCTAAACGTCACGCTCTTCCTTCACTGCCACCAAGAAAAGGCTCCTTTCTGATGGATCCCTACAAACAGATTAGTCATAATTGTGCAGAGGAGAGCGAGACGTTCCCTCCACACCTCCTTTTCCAGGAGGAAACTGAAAAATGTCAGAAATGTTCCAAACTGCCAAGAGAATATAACACAGCTAGAGAAACTGAGATGCTTAACTCATGGCAGTGTGTGTTTTGTGACAGAGTAAGAATCACTCAGTTTTCATCAAGACAGAACATTTTAAAATAACAATTATGGTTATGTGATCTATGCACCCCCAACTCAAGCCCAGACACCCTGTCACTATGTACTTGGCTCTGGAATCAGACAGGGAAACAGAGGCACTGTGGGAACTGAGACATTATGACATATACATTACAGGGCACAAAGTTAGAAACACACACAAGTCACTTCTGATGCCCAGCTACAAGTTCTAGGACTCTCCAAGACCATGCTCAGGTTTGTTAATTCTCTAGAGCCCTCCTGGAATTTGGGAAGCTATTGTAGTTAAGAGTTTATCACAGGAAAAGGACAGAGATTAAAATCAACCAAGTTCTTGTTTTTTAATTGAGGTTCCATGGTTGATGCTCACATGGTTGAACTTTCACCTCCAGCACCTAAGAAGAGAGAACAGATACCACCACATGGTCCAAAGCCCCCACACAAATCGGATTGTTGGACCGTCCACTGGCCAAGGCTCCCAGGCATAGAAAGACTCATCGGGTCGACATTCCAAGGACCCAGAGAACCCTTCTCAATGCCAAGGCCAAAGACCAGCCATCTCTTTGGAGACAGTTAACTCTACTACACAGAGAGAAACTGGAGAAATAAGGCTCTGGAAAGAGGTCTCAGAGCTCCAGAGAGAGAGAGGACAGAGATGGGGACAAACTGGAGCTTGTGGTGTGCAGTCCAGCATTTGGCAGGGGCATGGGTGGTCAGCAGGGGCAGCAGGAGAAAAGAGGAGCTGGACCGAGAGCTGGAACCCACAGTCAATGCCTGTTGTTCATGACTGTGGCAGGTTTCTGAGAGGAGGGACTGCTGCTTTATTTCTACCTTCCAAATCCTAGGCTAGATCCTCTTTCAACCTCCTGCCACCTGCAGCCGTTCAGGGAAGGGGCTTCTACAGACTGGGGTGTCTGCTTTTATGCTGCTGTAACTGAGTGTCACCCCTTGGGTGGTTTATAAGCAACAGAAGTTTATTCCTCCCTGTTCTGGAGGCTGGGAAGTCCAAGGCATCGGCAGATTTGGCATCTGGTTCATAGATGGGGACTTCACTGCATCCTTCCATGCTTGGAGGAGCTGGCTAGGTCTCTGGGATCTCTTTTATTAGAGAATTAACCTCAGACGCGAGGGCTCTACCCATTACATGGAGCCTCCGGTCTTAGCCAGGTTGATGTGGCACAGTCTAACATCCCTGCACCATCAGTCCTGTGAAGGCTGGGTCTGGATCCTGGTGTGTGCGCAGCTGGGTCCCTGCCAGGAAAGGTTGTCCTGGATTCACTGCGTGTCCTGACTGTGCAGGCAGGAGTGGGTGGCAGGAGGAGCAGAGATCAGTGCAGCCTCCAGAATGGACTGAGTCTCACGGAATCCAGTGCAGTTCAGGGACATAGGCTCATAGGCTGACAGGAACCCCATACCAGCTTGTCACCTCCCTCAGTTTCATCTGGACACCAGGGATGTAGGTGTTGGCAAGAGGATGAGTTTCTGCTTTCCCACCTCAACCTCAGTCTCTTGATGCGTTTCCCCTGCAGACAGCCAGAGATGGCGCACTCTGTGGCTTACTTGTCTACTACTGCCATGGGACCTATCTGCAGGAAAGGCTCCCCCGCTTAGGGCTGGCACCTGGGCACACGGCACCCAGGCCGGTGGAGGAGTAGACAGCTCCCAGACCAGGTGCTCCATGTGCAGGAGGCTCTGTGCCAGAGGCAATGCAAGGTGGAGACCAAGGAAAAGCAGAACCATTGATGTTTCTCTTCCTGGCCACCCAGGACTTCCCATAGCTCTTTCAACCACCTTCTGCATCTCCCTTTACAAAAACATTTAGGATTTCTCAATTTCAAAAAAAAAAAAAAAAAAGATTTAAAACAGGGCCCTAGTCTACCCACCAAGATAAAACTTGGGCGTTTTTAAATAACAAAGAATCATATATGCAAAATTAGAGAAAGATCAAAATGTTTAGAGAGGTGCTATATTACTTAGTTACTACAGCAATAATGGTGTTTACTGACTTCCAGTGGAAAACAGTTTCCTCTCTTTTAGTTCTGCAAGGTGGCTGGGACATCTCTGCTCTGTCTATAGGTCTTTGTTGCATCCTTAAACCAGAATCAGAGATGATATATGTTCTTCTCCAACCAATGAGAGAAAGACACAAGGTCAGGAAACAACAAAAAGCCACATTTAAAATCTCTCTTTTTTTGCCAGGTGTGGTGGTGCACACCTGTAATCCTAGCACTCAGGAGGCTGAGGCAGGAGGATTGTCTCAAGTTTCAGGTCAGTGTGGGCTACATAGTGAGATTCTCCCTCAATGAACAAACAAAAATAAATAAATAAATAAATAAAACCTCTCCTCGCACAATGCTTACTCCAATTCTACTGCTTAAAGCAAATCAATCACATAACCAAACCCAAGTCAAATCTCCCCATCAAAGGGAAAATCGACAGAAGTGAATATTTACAATCATTCAATCTAGCACAGGTAAGAATTTAACAAATTAAAAGTTTCTCTCTCCAGTGTCATACAGAAATACACACACATGTGAATCATGTTTAATGAAAGTATCCACATATGTGTAAATATATACATTTTTAAATACAAAAAGGAGCTCTATTTGAATTCCTTTCCTCTGGAGGAATTTACACACATAATTCCCCTATGATTTATTTAGTAAACACTTACATGAGGCTTGTTATAGACCAAGGGACTTATAAATATAACAGCTTTACAAATATGACTCTTTCTAGTGAAGAAATATCCTGAGGCTTGTATCTTGAGAAACTCTTGAGAGTATATTTTTAAGATAATTTTACAGCAATGAGATTGCTAGGAACATTCCTAACTTCATAATTATTTCCTGATGGTTTTCTAGAAAACATATACTGGTTTATAACACAGCAAAAGTGTGGGAAAGTGTATACTTTCCCATCTCCAGCTTCCCAGAAGCATTTTTGTTAATCTGACATGCAAACACCAAATTTCACTGTTGTTTGCTTTTATTTCTTTCATTAAGAATGATACTAGATGTAGGGGTAAAAAATTCTGAAAAGCATTTTTAAAAAAGAACGAGGCTGGGCATCTTTCCCACATTTATTGGCCATTCATATTTATTTTGCTATAAAGTGCCTATTTGGAACATTTGCTCATTTTTCTAGTGAGTGGGTTTTTTTTTTAATTAGTTTATGTGAACTCTTCATAAAACAGAGAAGGCTCATCACATTTGTCTGTCACAGATGTTGCAAATATGTTTTCTCAGTTTGTTAAGTTTCTCAACTTCATGTTATGGTCTACTCTAGCAAAAAGAAATCTTAGATTATCTGGTCAATTTGGCCAATTAATTTTCCTTCCCATCTGAGTTCTGGATGTATTATTTTATTTCACTTGAGGTCTCTTCTATAAGTTTTTAAAAACTTTTTATTCTAGTACAATCCTAGAATCAGAGGAAGTGATAGATAGTACAAGGAGGTCCTTTGTTACCTCCATGTGACCATTAATCCTGATATGTCAACTTCCTTGGATTAAGAAATTCCTAGTAGGGTTGGGGATTTAGCTCAGCGGCATAAGTGCCTGCTTTGCAAGCACGTGGTTGTGAGTTTGATCCCTGGTACCAATAAACAAACAAACAAAAACATTCCTAGTAGACTAGTAAACCATTCTCCTGGGTGAGTCTAGGTTCAATTCTCAGTAGCAAAACAGAAAAAAATCTGATCTCTGTGTTTTAATTGATGTATTTAATCCATTTACATTTAATGTGATGAATACAGCTATGCTAGGGTGTAAGTCCACCATTTTATATTCTAGCAGAGCAGAGGAGCAGTGCCACTCTGATTCTGCCAGGTAGAGATGGAAATGCAGGTTTCCCTCTGGGTACCTGATGATATTCCCCTGCCTGGAAGAGGCAGGGTGCCTTGTCACTGCTCCGCATGTGTGTCCCACAGGGGAGAGGGTGTCACCATCACTGCTGGTGATGTCTCCATTAGATCTCTGCTGGAACTACCCAGTAGAGAAGAGGACATCTTGTTGTCACTGGATGGGGGTGGAAGTCAAGGCTCCACTCATGATCTTCACCAACCCTGCAGAGACAGGGGTCTCACTGCCATCCATAAAGGAGGACGTTTCCAGCTCCCCACTAGGGCCTTCTCTGCTACCACCCCAGTAAAGTGGGTATGTTTGGATGCTTCATTCCAATGGGCAAGGGTGACAGTCTGGGGTCCTCCCTCAGCAGGAGACAGGGTGGCAACACAGCATTGTCAGCAGTGCTTGGAAAGAGGACAGCAGCACTATGGATAAGATGCTTGTGTCCCCTCAAAATTCTTACGCAGCAAGCTGATCCCCAGTGCAGTGGCATTCAGATGGGGCCTTTGGGAGGTGACTCGGTCATGGGTAGAGCTCCCATGAATGGGATTAGTGTCCTTTAAGGCAGGAGTCCCCTCCCCTGGGCCTCACAGCAGTAGCAGAGTGGCTAGAGAGTGAGTGAAGCTTCCTCTGTATTTCCAGCCAGTCCCTTTGGCTGGATTCAGGTCAGCAGGGCGTTAGAGTCTCCTAGAAAAGCGGACCCTCCTATGAGCGGTGCATTTGAGTGATGTAGGTTGTGTGCTCCTTCAAATCATCCCCAAACCACCATTACCCCTGGTCAGTGGGAAATTATCTTCCACAAAATTGGCCCTTGGTGCCAGAAAGTTTGGAGGCTGATGCTTTATGGGGCTGAAGAGACCAGAATTCTCCTCTTCCGGCAGGTAAGGATGAAGCTACGAGATGTGATGTATGAATCAGGATAAAAAGCCCTAAGCGGACACCCAGTCTGCTGCATGTCAATCTCAGGCTTTTGGTTTCCACAGCTGTGAGAAATAACTTGCCGTCGCTTAAACACCCTGCCCAGGTTATAGCAATGTGTTACAGCAGCCCAAGTAGTAATGTGTAAGTCTTCTATTTTATCAGCTGCTCCTCATCCTTTCATCTACTTCTTTGGCAAGAGAGAGCAGGCTTCTCTTAGGAATTTTTTTTCTTTTTACCTGCATCAGTGGCATTTATTTCTAGCTTGCCAGCTCCTTCAGCACCCAGCATGCGGTAGATGAGATAAGGAGAAACTCCAGGGAATCCTACATGAAGCTGGGTCTTGGTCTTGAGCTCCCAACACATCTATCTTCTTCTCGCTGTTTGGATCCTTCTTAAGTTTGTGCTACATATGCCGTTCAAGGCTTTTAACTGAACTTAGGCAGAGGAAAGAGGAAAGAATGCCTCTCTATCATTCCAGAAGCAATGACTTTATTTTTTCCACAATATTTTAAATTTGTGGTTCATCTGGTATTCATTTTCATCTCAGGAGTCAGGCAGAGACCCCAACTTCATTTTTTTTTCAGTTGGCTCTGTTATCTCAGTATCACATATTGGTTTGTCCCACTTTTCTGCCACTGATCTGTGATGCCATTTGTATTTCTTTCCATACATATGTGGAACTGTCTCTGTATAGCTTCTGTTCTATTGACCCCTATATGTCCTCAGTACCAACTGGATTCGGTGGAGAGGTACTGAGATTGGAACTCAGGACCTCTGCGTCAAGCTCCATCCACAGCCCTTCTTTGTTTGTTATTTAGAGATAAAGTCTCACTAAGTCAGTAAATTTCCCAGGCTGAGATCAAAGTTGGGATCGTCTTGCCTCAGCCCCCCAGAGTCCTGGGGTTATAGGTATGTGCTTCCATGCCCAACTCCAACTAGATTCTTGATTATAGCTTCAACTGTCTGTATTGTATGCCAGAGCCTGTCCCCTGCTTGTCTTCTGCCTAAGTGACTCCAAGAGCCCTGCCACGACAGATCCTCCTCCCCACACATCTTGAAGCCTTGTCTTAGTTTAACATGGCTGCCTAATAAGGGACATGCACTGGGTGACAAGAACAAGAGAAACTTGTCTTCTGCCATTTCTGGAGGTCAGAAATCCAACATCAAGGTGCCGTGAGGTTGGTTTCTTCTTCAGGAGCTGCAGATAAACCTGCTCCAGGTCTTTCGGTGAGCTTTCTAGGTCTGCTGGTGATCTTTAGCATTCCTTGGCTAACCCACACTCCACTCCTGTCTCTGCCCCCATCGTGGTATCTCTCCGTGCATCTGTGTCTCTTCTGCTCATTTTAGAGACCTCCAGTCCACCATGGCCTCATTTTGCTTCAACTCATTACATCCACCGTGGCCCTATTTTCCAACAAGTTCCCATTCTGAGATTTAGGGAAGGAAATGAATTTTATTTATGGTTTTCGTTTTTTTTGGAGGGGGGTGTGAATGATCAAATTAGTTGGCATAATTGAATTTAGTTAACTAAGACTAAATAATTGCAGAAATAATAGCTATAACATGCAATATGAAGGCTATATAGGAAAGACGTGAATTTTGCGGGACACGATTCTATCCAGTCAACAGGCTATACTTGTCATGGTCCCTACCCATCCTCCCTGGCCCCCATTTGACCTCCCCCAGCTCTTCAGAGTGGCCACGTGACCTATGGCCTCTCTTCCCTTCTCTGTAGTGGTCCCTCTACACCCCAGCAGCAACCAAGCCATTACCTCAGGCTGCTCACAACCCACTTCTTGCATGAAAGTTTCCTCAATATGCAAGAGAGAGATCTGCAGGGGGCCTTCTATGATGGAAACCCTTGGTTTGTATATAGGTCACACTCTTAGGGAAACAGGGTCCCAATTAACAGACGCCAGCCTGGAAAACAATCAAGTCTCCTCTGTCATAGCAGAGGGGCCCAGGACTCTCAGAAGTAGTGCATATTATGAGCAGCCATCCATGAAAATGTTCTTCCACTTGACACGTGTGAGCATTAATCATGGTGTGTCAAGCTGAATGGATTAAGGCCACCTAGCAGATTACTAGAGCCCAGTTCTTGGTGCATCTATGAGTGACTGACATGTGGGCCAGCAAACAGAAGGGGTAACACCCAACCCAGATGTGAACAGCACCACCCAATAGTCTCACAGCTTAAATGGAATAAAAAGAAGGAAGTGTCCCCATTTTGGAAGAGCTCCAGTCTTCACCATCACCTTTGGACATCAGTCTCTTGTTTATTCAGCATTCCAGTGAAAACTCTCAGCAAGGACCTACAGGGATATTTGAGGTCCTCAGCCCTGGACAGGACAGGAGCTCCATTCTCACTCCCTCTGGGTCTGCAGCTTTCATCGTCCTGAGCAGGCTCCCCAGTGTACACACAGTCACTGTGGACTCTCTTGCCTCTGGTCCTATAAACCTACTTAATAAACCCCTTGCATAGCTACACACATATCTTCTATCAATTCTGTTTCTCTAGAGAACCCTGATTAATACAAAACTTTCTTCAAAATTCACAGAATTCAAATAGAGACACTACTCCTTTTTTAGGAATCAATTCCATGTCAGGTGCATCAGACAGACGATTCCTGATCCTTGTAGAAGCCCAGCAGTGGGTACATTGCTCCCATTGTGCAAAAGAGAAAACAGGCTCAGAGAGGGTTAAGTAACCTCCCCAGGTCACACATAAGGAAGACACAGATATAGATCTGAACCTAACTGGCTTGTCAGTCCACCTCCTCAATGCACTTGGGACACTCTGAGGGCCATGTTTGGCTGTCCTCCGGGGCCTCCCCTGTATTGCTTATTGCACATGAAGCCCAGTCTTGCTAAGGAAGTTCCTGGCAGCAGCCTTCATCCTCACCAGAGAGGGCCCAAAAGTGTTCAATGCAACTTCTCTGATCAGCTTTAGGGAAGAAGAAGCTCTTATCACAGTGCTACTTTGATGGAGATTTTATGTTCTCCCTCCTGAGTTAGGGGAGCTTGCATTTAAGCCCCATTAAGACCCTGTCTTGGTGTAGAATCATTAGCTCTTTCTGGAGACCTCCTGGGACCTTTTCCAACCACCACCCGCAGAGGTCAGTGAATCAGGTCATCATCTTCACTGTCAGGTAGGGAGTGTGATGCTTCTCAGGGTGGTCACCTCACTCTGTCACCTACCGTATGACCAGCCTTCCCTGGACCTTAGTTACTGTTGGTGAAGACCATCTATCTTGGTGGTTCAGGGAGAGGCTTGGCTATCAGAATCCACAGTTCAGTTCCTCACTTTGTCACCTACCTTGGGTCACCTTGGCAGGGTGACCTTAGGTTGGCACATTATTTTACTTCATTGAGCCTCTGTTTCATTACTGAAATGATATTGATTCAACTGAATACAGCAGTATGTGCAGTGTGGTTAGCAGAGTGCCCATGGAATGTTCTACTATTATTGCAACAATTCAGGCAAGACTGTGATCCCTCACTGGTCTAGGGCCCCTGAGCCTCTTCACTGGTCTAAGGCCCAAGACTTCACCTGCAGCCAGAAATGTTTGTCCTAACTTAGGCCAGTGTTGCTGGGAGGAATTGGGTCTTGAGCTCCAGTTTATGGAGAGAACGGCTCAGGAAGAACCATCTGGCACATACGGCATTGATAGTGCCATCTGTGCCTGCTGGTGTGTGCACCATTCCTGTAACACTGGAAAGAGGCCGGGCGGGGGTGTCCCTTATTCCCTGGTGAGGGGGGTGGGGCGGAAAGGGCAGGCATTCAGGTTTGTTGACAAGTGCAGGGCATTCATGGTTGGTGGACCCCAGACACATGCCTGCATGTCCCATTCTTCAGGGACCGCAGGCCACATGCTCTTCCTGCACTGCACAGAGAAACCCGGTGGGGAGGACTCTGCTTCTCACCCTGAGGTCCCTCACCCTAGCCCCACTCCTGGCCTTCCCATTTCCTGCCCTACAAGCCAGGCCACCACTTGTAAAGCACTTTTCAGTCAACTCTGCTCTCAGGCAAGGTTGGTGGATGAGGCCTTCTGTCTCCATCAGACATCCTGGTTAATGGAGCACTCATCTGTACCTTAGGCAGCCATCCTGTGCTTGGAGAAGGATAAAACAACAAAACATACTTGGCACCCCAACCTTGTGCTCGTAATTTAATCTGGCGCTGGTAATCACAAAGGCTCACCGGGATTTTTTTTTGTTGTTGTTGTTGCTAGAAGGTCATAATTGTGAGTATCAGTTACTATTTGTGCTGCAGATATGCAGATCTGCTGGTTAATGGAGATTTCTGGTGGAGAAAATGCTGTATCAACCACCTCTTATGATCTATACCTCTTGCCTACTGTGGGAAGTAATGCATACAGATGGAGAGAGTTTCAGGCCCTGAAAGTATCTGTCTTAATGAAGATATGCATCGCCCTGTGTACCCGCCTCATTCCCTCCAATGCTTGACACTACGTCCTCAACACACAGTCAGCAGTTCTCTCCAACGCCCTTACATTCAGCTCAGCAACCATCAGCCACACCCTCCTCCTTCAGGAAGCCGGACGGTGGCTGGGAATCAGCAGACAGCTCCTATGTCATTCTGTTCTTGCCAACTGAACCAGCTGATAAAACCAGCCTGTCAAGCCCTCATAATTAGACTGTTGAACTGATGCTTGTGATGAATAAAACAAAGTTCAAAATAAGATCAAACGAAGCCAGATGCAGCAGCACACGGATGCAATCCTAGCGCTCTGGGAGGCTGAGGTAGGAGAATCAAAAGTCTGAGCTCAGCCCGGGCATCTCAGCGCTTTAGCTAGACCGTGTCTCAAAATATAAAGAACATTAAAAGGGGCTGGGGATGTAGCTTGGTGTGAAGACCCTGGGTTCAACCTCCAGAGCCACAAACACAAATAAATGAATAAACTCAAATTAATCTCACAGAGGAAAGAACATGATGGAATCCAAGCTGGTTTTAACGTCAGGAAGGCACAGTAAATTTTACTTTTTATTCTTGCATGTGGATTTATGTTCTCATTACCTACCACACTGACATAGGGTAAAAAAGCAAATATAGGAGCGCCTGTTTTCCATACAGGAGCTCTCATAAACCATATTAAGGATGTGATCATTACAGTTACACATTTTGTAGTAATGTTTTCTTAACAGCCAAAAGCACTTTCATTTAATATTAATAAAACAGATGTTTAGCTGGAAGTGGCTGAAAACCCAGGGCATTTATACAATTGTGCATGACAGCTCCTCTCTCTGCAGCATTCTTTGAGTGGCCAGCATTTCCCAGCCCAGAGGGACAACCTGTGACAGAAATCGAAGCAGACAGCTACCATCACAGGCCCTCTCATCTTTGTTCAGCACCCTAAATGAGGGTCAACTTTAGAGTGGGGAGAGTAAAGGTCCCACTCTGAAGGGGTCAGTTAGATAGGAATAAGATGTCCTGATGTAAACCCAGGTATTATGTTGCACACCTTGGAGACTGAGGCAGGAGGATCCCAAGTTGGAGCCCAGTCTGGACAACTTAGTGATTTAGGGCGACCTTGTCTCAAAATAACAAGTAAGAAAGGACTGGAGATGTAGCTCAGGGCAAAGGCCCTGGGTTCAATCTCCAGTACCACACACACACACACACACACACAGACATATACTAGTGGGCTGGGGATGCAACTCAGTGGTAGAGCACTTGCCTAGCATGTCCAAGGCCCTGGGTTCCATCCGAAGCACACACAGACAGATATATATATAATGCCACATAGCTCAAAAACTAAAATAAAGGGTTTTGAGTGTTTTCACCACAAATATTTGAAGACCTAGGTATGTTTAACAGGATTTAAACATTACACATTGTATGTCATATATGAAAACATCACAGGTATCCTGTAAATAGGTTTTATGCTTTTATATATCAGTGAAAAAATAAATTTAATTTAAATTTAAAAAGAACTATGAGTCAGGGATATAGCTCACAGTATAGAGCCAGCCTGGCAAGCATGAGATCATGAGTTCAATTTCCCTTACCAAAAACATAAAACAGGAAAAACTATGAAACACATACTAAAGTTCTTAAAGTATAAGGTGTTTTATATGTTTGCACCTAATGAAGATAGAAATGATTATTTATTGCTAGTGGAGATTGAATCCATCCTACCACTAAGCTATATTCCCAGTCCTTTTTATATCCAGTATATACCTATCCATCATCTAGCCAGCTATCATTTATTTATTTTTGCAGTGCTGGGATTAACCGAGGGCCTTTGAACTGAGCTAAATCCTCAGCCCTTTTTTATTTTTTTAATTGGCAGGGGGTACCAGGGATCGAACTCAGGACCTCACACTTGCTAGGCAGGTACTTACACCACTGAGCTAAATCCCTGGCCTTAATTTTATTTTGAGACAAGGTCTCATTAAATTTCAAAATTGCCCAGTATGGGCTACAAACTTTTGATCCTCCTGCCTCAGACTCTGAATGCTGGGGTTACAGGCATGTGTCATCACAATCAGATGATAATTCTTTTAAATTATGTTTAATCACAAATATTAGCAATAAGTATTAGTGAAAAATATACCTTTCCAAGTAAGAATTAATTAAGGTTTTTAAAAAATTTCATCCTCATTAACCCAAGTCCTCAAAATAAGGACGCTAGGAGAAGCATACTTCTCTCTTATGGGTCCTTCCATCGGAACCAGCTTTACTTTTGAAATGAGATAGAAATAGCATTGGAGCACATGACTCTACCTCCAAAGTAAACCGTAGTAACCTTTAGGAAGGGATGGAGCTGCTCTGTTGGGCCCTGATTGTAAATGTTTGCTTTCTTTCTTTCTTTCTTTCTTTCTTTCTTTCTTTCTTTCTTTCTACTTTCTTTCAGTCTATTTTTTTGCAGCTGCGAGACAGCATTCCAGCCCAACAATCAGCTGGGCACTTTTTCTCTTGTCATAATAATAATTTTTTAAAAAGCAGCTGGTTGAATAAACTTTCCCTTGGCGACCGCTTGTGCAGACAGGATACCAGACTGTTGAAACATGTGGGGGCTATTTGCTCAATACTACCCAAAAGATAGTGTTGTCCCAGACATACACTATAAATAAAAATGAAACCCCACACCGGTAATACAGCGCTGGCGCTGGCTTCCTGGCCTTCCACGCAGAGGGCAGTCTTATTAGGAATTCCTCCTGGTACAGGAAGGGCGCGGGAGATTGCAGCCAGGAAGGTTAGGACACGGAGTCGGATGAATTTATTTGTTGGCAGGGCAGGCTGGCAGCCACGTAAAAACACAGAGCAACGGTGAGGTTAAAGAGATGGCTGAAACCTGGCTTTGAGGAATGGACGCTTGTACCACTGATCAAAAGGGGTCCTGGGGTACCTGTCTTTTTCCCTTAGTGGTAGAAACATTCCAAAGGCCTGGTGGACCCCTCTAGAAGTGGTTCTAGGGGTGAGCAGAATTGATGGATGGTTTGCTGTATGCACAAGAAGTCATGCTAAAAGCTTGTGCTAGCCAGGGGCTGACCCCATCCAAATTTGTCACTGTGCACAAGGACCTCTAATCCACAGGGATGCAAAAGCCGCCAGTCAATTACCCTGCTAACCTGGCCTTGGGTGGACAAATTACTAGGGAATCGATTGTTTTATCTGACACTAAGCAGGAAGCCAGATGTGCAACTGGCCCTTAATGAATGACAGGAGGAGCGAACAAACCAACACAAGGACGTCCCAGCTTCCTCTGGGGTGATCCACTCATGCTCCAAGCAAAACAGATATGCAGTCAAAAGTACCATGGAGAAATCCTCAGGTGGGCCAGGGAGAACCAGGACAAACGTCACCCTCTCAGAGGTTCCTTACAGCCACACTGACAGGCTACACCCCTGGCATTTGGACTAGGGGTCACCTTGGGTTCAGCGTGGGCTGCTATAACAAAACACTGTAGACTGGGTGGCTAGAGCATATTAAGTGTATTTCTTAGCTGGACATAGTAGTACATACCTGTGATCCCAGCACTCTGGCAGACCAAGGCAGGAGGATTGCAAGTTCAAGACCAGTCTGGGCAACATACCAACATACCAACTTAGCAAGACCTTGTTTTTAAAAAAAAATTGAATAAGGGTCAAGGGATGTAGTTTAGTATCTCACATAATTGGAGACTGGAGGTTTAAGGTGTCAACATGGTTGGGTGGACTCTCCTCCTACAAAGTAGACAGGCTGCCTTCTTACTGTGTGAAGTCTTTCCTTTGTCCCAGAAGGGCACTGATTACACTCTTAAGGGCTCCATCCCCATGACTTAATCGTCTCCCAGAGGCCCACCTCCTAAGACCATCATCCTAGAGTTTGAGGTCTCAACACACAAGTTTTGGGAGAACACATTCAGTCCATAGCAGCCCTAGACTCCCCCCATGGTAGGACAGCTGTTTCCCTGGCTGCACCCCAACAGATGGAGTCATGAGCTGGCTCACATGCAGCCCCCGATGCACTAAGCCCTTAGCTTGAATGTAGAATCCACTCTGCCCAGCAGAGGCACGAACACACTCCCCACCTCAAACTGGGGCCTGATATCTTATACATTTACATCATTATTTTCCCATTCTCCACATCCACTCGCCTTATTTCTATGCCACTCTTGGATGATTACATTCCAGAAGTATAAATGGCTACATAAGGAGACCGCAAGATAGGTCAGTTTGAAACCTGACAGCTGTAAGCTTCTTTTGCCCTGGGAGTCGATTGCCATCCCCGGCCCAGGACACCGGGCTCCTGTCCACCCTGGTCACGGAGGCTGCCAAGCCTCGGGCACCTCTCCCAGCTCCTAGAGAGGAACACGAGCAGGGAGTGCCAGGAAGCCCCAAGCATTTCAGGGGAATGCTGGGAAATGATGCTTTCCTTCAAAAGGTAGAAAATATTCCACTAGATAAATAATAGAATGGCCTTTAATAATCTATTGGTTTATATTGAGAATTCCAAAATAATATAAAATACAAAGGCATGGGAAATCCTGTCTTGCTCTGTTTGGGGGAAAAGGAATCAGGCAGGAAGGAATGCTCGTAAATCTCACCCTCCGAGCCACACCTGGCACCCACATCTGTACCCACAGCCCTGAACCCCACTTCATTCTCAGCTGCCACCCCATTTCTTTGCAGCAGTTTGTTCTTTCTGTGGCCTCTTAAACCAGTCAGGTGCAAAGGCTCCCCACAGGCAGCCCCTCTTATCCACAAGGGATGTGTGTGCTTCAGGAGGCTTGAAACCATTGATAATGCTGAGTCACCTATATGATGCTCTTTCCTATGCTTACATACAAGCGGTGATTGAAATATACGGCGAATACCTAAAGTTTAAATACTACAGTAAAAGACACATTGCCTTTAGTCCCCCTCACTTTACTCTCCTTGGTTTATCCTATTTTCTTGCTCCCACCTTTTTTTTTTTCTTTTTTGAGACAGGGTTTCACTATGCAGTTCAGGCTGGATTTGAACTCACTTTGGAGCCCAGGCTGACCTCGACTCATAGCAATCCTCCTGCCTCGGCCTCCCAGGTTGGGATTACAGGCATGCACTACCATGCCTGGCTTTCTTGCCACTTTTTGAGGCAATTCTGGAAATTCTCTTTCCTGAGTGTCTTTACATGCTGTGATCAAAAATACAGTGAACATCACTGCCAAGTGCCACTCAAAGGAAAGGCAGGCTCGCAAAAACATAACAGTGTGTCCTTTATTCACTGGCTCTGACACTATGTGACTTCTGACGCTGCCGCCAAGTCGAAATGACCGTGCAAGAGAACCATTTTGAATGGCACAGAATTTTTAATTCTTGCATTGCTTATTTCTGGAATTTTTCATCTAACATTACGGAGCCGCAGTTGAATTTGGGGTGAATTCTCCATTTGCTTCTCATCTGGCCCCTCAGCAGCACCCCTCCTCTTGCTCCCCTCCCCCATCTCCTCTGTCGGCTCCTCCTCCTCTCCAGGATGGCTCAGCCATTCTTCCTTTTGTGCATCCACCTGGGCAGTCCCCTCTGCGCCTAGCTCATTGCAGAATAAAGCAGGGTGCCTGGGCTCCCCAAAATCCTGCCTCTCCTCTCGCTTCCCCATCTCCGAGAGTTGCTACTCCATCCCCCTCATGGCTCAGGTGGCACCACTGAGTCTGCTTCCTCTCTAATCTAATCTACCATGGACCCATGCGCTCTGCTCTGGGTATAGTCACTGCCCCAGCCGTGTCTCACCACCTCCGAGGCTGTCACGCCGGTCCACAGAGCCTCATCCTTCCCCTGGATACCACAGGAGCCTCTCAAGGGGTTTCTCTACTTTAGCTTTTGCCCCACTAAAATCCTTTCCCTACACAGCAGCCAGAATGATTCTGGGAAAACATGAGTTAGCTCAAGCCAAACCCTCCCAAGACACCCATTCCACTCAGAAAAACCCAGTTCCTCCCTGATCTGGGTTCCAATTGCTTTTCTAATCTTTCCTCTCTTACCTTCCTTCTACTCACTCTTTCTGCACCCGCACACAGGCATCTGCCTAGTTCTCAGGTGCCCCAGCACATTCCCACCCCAGGGCCTTTGCACTGGCTATTCTCTCTTCCTGGAATGGTTTCCCCCTCCTACCCTAGTGTTTTACTTCCTGCAGGCCTTTGCTTCTATGCCACCTGGTCCCAAGATCCCATGAATGTCCTTAAGAATTACAAAATATCCCACTGCCTCCTCCCCTCACAGCTCCATTCAAACACACACTCCTTGAGCTGGGACTGTTGCCTGGGTCAAAGCCCAGTGGACCCCAGTGCCTGGAACAGGGCTTGGCCCACAGATGTTGGTTAGATAAGCAAAGTGAGGGAAAATGCCACAAAACAAACATTTACCAAAAGATATATGTAACCTCACATTCAATGTGAAGAATAATACACAAGCTAGGTGGAGATGGGCATGGTAGCCACACCTGCCTCTGGAAGGCCAAGGCAGGAGGGTCACAAGTTCAAACCCATTACACATGTCCCCATACAGGCATCATACACAGAACAAACGTTTCTTCATTCATACTTTTTGTGTGTGTGTCTTTTTGAGACAGGGTCAGACTGGGCTTGAGCTCACTTTGTAGCTCAGGCTGGTCTCAAACTTGCAGTGATCCTCCTGCCTCAGCCTCCCGAGTGCTGGGATTACAGGCGTGCACCACCACACCTGGCTTCTTCATTCACATTTTTAAAAAATGTGTTTAGGTACCTAGAAATCCGGACAGTAGTCATCCCTAAATTATGGGCAAATTTTAATTTCCTTTCCATCCTTTTCTGTAGCTTTCAAAATTTTTCCTAATGAGTGATAGAAAAGAATGAAATGCATGCCCAGAGCTATCTGAATGGCCTTGCCATGAAACAGGAGGCATATAAATATTATTTCTGCCCTGTGCCCCTCTGCAACTTACACTCCAGAGGATTTGTTTAATGTGGCAGAGAAGCAAATATTGCTTAAATGAATCTCAAAAATGACATGTCTGGAGGGGCTGCTTGGGTGAGTGGCAATGGGGCTGTGGAAATCCGGGCCCCCCAAATTAAGCCCCCAGGTGAGCTGCTGTTCTGAGCATGATTCGAAAAACTTGAGAGATCGCTGATGGTCCCTGCGCTTACTGCGGGATTCGTCTTTTCCGTCATTACAGACGTTTGGAGTCCTATTTTTTACCTCTAGGTACCGCCAGGAACAATCTCCTGCTCAGGCCGAGGGGTGTGGAGGACAGCGGGCTTGGAGGCCACACAGGACCCTGTCTACCTTGCCCCCTGATGTGCCCTGTGATGGCTCCATGCCTGGCTTTCTTCTCTTTAGCTTCTTTCTCCTTCTTGCCTGAAGGGTGACGATGAACTTGGGGTCCTGGAGCTGAAGTTCCCAGAATGCCATCCTGGTGGTGACCCACGGCAGGATCTCAGTGCCAGCAGCTCCCCTCTGCACAATGGAGATGGAAAATAAAATCGGGTGAGGACGCAGCTAAGTGGCAGAGCCCTTGCCTAGCACGTGCTGAGGCCTGGCTTCTGTCCCCAGCACTACAGACAATAACAATGTTACAGTTTATGAAAGACGGTAAGAACCCTAATGCAAAGAACTCAGGGGGATTCTTTGGACGAGCATGGCATAGCAGGATCTCTCTGTGCACGACGGCTGGCCTCAGTCCCTGTTTTCCAACGTTGCTATTTTGGCTGTCACACTTTCTATTTTTAGTATTTCCCTTTTATTTTTAACATTGCCCTTTTATTCTTTTCACAGTACTTAGCACACCTGGAGCTAATGTCTCCAGTGTCACAGGAGGGGACTTTGGACATTCAGGATTCAGGTTGCTCCTGCCCCATCCCACGCCCTATCTCCTGTCATCTTTATTTGTGCACTTATGTGACATATATATTGTATAGCATTTTCCTTTAATCTTGTCCTTAAAGACTTTTAAACTTAGTCTTTTGTTATTACATTAAATATTTAATTGGTCACAAAAAGATTTTAGCTTTTCTCTGGGAGTTTTCCCCATCTCAGTTACGACCCCCTCAACTATACACATGTACACAGGTACACACACACACACATACACACACGTGTGCACACACAGACTCACACAAGTGCCCGCAGACACCTACAGGCAAGTGTTCATGTGAACAAGGATGCACACATGTATACTGAGAAACACACAGATACACACACACACACGACAGACATACGCATGTCTTACACGTGCATTCCCATGCACACACAGACACAGGTATACGTTTACACGTACACATTTGTGTTTATGCACTTAGGCATGTACTCAAACCTATGCACATATTCCGTCCATGTGCATACTTTGGGGGTCTGTTCATGTCTCCTGGAGTCTCTCTCTCACACTCCCCTTCTGCTCATCAGTACTTCCCCATCCTGAGTCCTGAGTCCTAATTCCTCAGCATCTTGCTGGCATCCCCCAGGACAAGTGGGACAAGTGTCTCCCAGGATCAAGTCCCAGAACTAACAAATCAGAATCGTCTGGGGATTTCCGATGGCAAGAGAAGAAAGAGCAGTGACAGCAAAGTGCTCCGTGCCCCGGAAGGATCCCGGAGTAGAAAGCGGACGTTGATACAGAAAACAGGGCTATATGCATATGGGCTGCAGCTTAGTTCCTGGCATTGTGTCCTGTTTAATTTCCTGGGTTCGATCATTGCACCGGAATATGGCAGATGACGGCCGGCTGAGGGCCGTGTGGGAACTTCGTACTATTTCTACAGCTTTCTGTAAGTCTCCAACGAACTCAGAGTAAAAGATTTTTCAAAATATCACCTTGGGGGTTTCAAACATATATATTCACTTTTAGACTCTCTCTCCAAACACGGTCACCTTCTGTGGGACTTGGGGTAGGACAGCAACAGGTGAATCTGGGGGGACACAATTCAAGTCACAATGAAACACTCTGATTTTCAGCAGCCCCTCTGGGCCTCCCCCAGGGCACAAGTGCTGTGCTCTGGGCACAATCCTTAGGCTGCACCACCCTAAATCTACCTGGGGGCACCATTCATGACCCACCACCACTCTTCTTCCCCCCAAGGGAGCCTGGCAGGTCCACCCTTGGGGCCAGCTCAGGTTTGGGAGCCCAGTCAGGAGTGGCTCTGGGGACCAGGACAGAGCAGAAGGGAACAGGGTGGGGAGCAAGCAGGCACCAGCGCTTTCTCTGGGAAGCTGTGTCTTTAGCCAGCATCCAGAGGACTCACTCACAAGGGCCACCAGGGCTGAATGCACTGGTGCAGCCCTGGCCAACATAGCTCCATATGATGCTGAAAATATCCTCCCGCTGTGCCGTCCACTGGTCACCTGTGCCTATGAGGACTTGAAATGCAGACAGTGTGAGTGAAGAAATGAACGTTAAATTTTATTTAATTTTGATTTAAATTGCCACACATGGCCCGTGGCTGCCAGATGGACGAGCATCGTGGCTCCACGCTCTCCTACCCCTTCTGCTTGCCACGCAGACAACAGGCGAGACATTTGTTTCCGCACCGGAACCATCGCTGTGCATCTGGGCACATCACAGGGCCAGGCGCTTGGGTAGAGGGAAAAGGCTCTTTGGCACCTGTTGATGTGTGTCTCCCCCATCAGCCACAGGTGACCATGAGTGGCAGGCAACAAGCCATCTTCCCTGAGAAGCAATCCAAAATGAAACAGGACACAGAGTCATTGTCATTTGAAGCTCCACAATCCAAACACCCAGGCTGTTCTGGGTCAGGTAGTAACAAGCTGGTCCCCTCAGCCCAGTAAAACTGGAAGCAGTCACTGCTCACCCGAGCTGCACACTGTCCTCGCAGCTCCAAAACCAGATTGAAATTTACATACGCAGAGGAGCTGCTCCAAAGAGTGCGGCTGCGTGCTGCATCAATAATAGACGAGCAGCCACGACCTGCTCAAGGAGGCGTCTCGCCCTTCGAAGCGCACACGGTGTCCAGTACCCTAGGACAGCAGTGGGGGTGGGGCCATCTCCTCGTTCCTTACCAGGGCTATAAGAGCTGACCAGATCAGGCTTTGTCCCAGCCTGCAGGGGCAGGCAGCAGGGTGGTGACCCCTGCCCTCCCTGTTGGCTGCATCTGGTCCTAGATGTGAGGCCTGGATAACGAAGGCCCCAAGATTGGCCCCTCCAGGCGCTTCCTAACCCTTCTGACACAGGCCCGCTGAACTGTCTGGCTTCTCTATGAGGACAACGAAGAGAGTGGGAATGCACAGGCTGAGAGAAATGGCTCTAGGCTGTGAGCTCTTGGGGGGAGCTGGACCCCACTTGTCTGTCACCTGTGCTACAAGAGTCTAAGAGGACACTTCTGTCATCTTTTGTTACAGAACCTGCAGTACAGGGGGGCCGGTCTGAGAAACACAAGGAATAGTTAGCACTGTCTCAGAGCTGACCTAAGATACGAGTTCCTGGACCAGAAGTCCTTTCCTGGGAGGTGGCTCCAGGAAGCTTATCAGGAAAATGGAGAAGTGAGACAGGGATGCACTGTAGGTTGAACTGCATCCCCCCCACCAAAATGCATATGTTGAAGCTTTCATGGAGGTAATTAAGGTTAACCAAGGTCATGCAGGTGGAGCTCTAACCAAAGGATTGATTTTCTTAAGGAGAGACTCCAGAACACCACCACTCCCCCTCCCCTCCCCCTCCCTGTACCCCTCCCCCTCTCCCTCCCCCTCTGCTTCCTTCTCTCCCAGGCACAGAGGAAAGGCCATTTCAGGACACAGTGAGAAGGTGTGCGGCTGCAAACCACCTTGATCCAGACTTGCCACCTCCAGACCTGTGACATGATACACTTGCGTCCTTAAGCCCCCATGTGTGGTACTTAGTTACAGCAGCTCTAGCTAAGTCACATAGGAGGTAAGGCAACCCAGAAGGGCAGTGTTATCAAGCTGGGTACTCTGGGCAATGAAGGCTGTGGCCTCTGGAAAACTCTGGAATGTGGCTTGTGCCCTGAGTTACCCACCTGGAAAGGCAAGGTACCCAGTCATTTATCCCAGGAGGCAACCCAGCTGCAAAACAGCACCAGCACTGGGAATAGAAACTGATTGGATCATCAGATCAACTCCGTGAGGTCAGTTGTAGAAGGGCACCCATTTCCTTGAGAGTTCGGTTGCCACAGCCAGCATGACTCATCAAGAAGGTGCGAGCCAGGGTCCACACCTGCTCAGTGTTGTTCCACAGCCCACCTCATTCCGCACAAACCTGCACAAAATGCTTTGGAGCTTAACGTGTGGGACTGCAGCCACCCCTGCTCTTCACTGAGTTCTCCACTTAGGAACCTGGGACTCAAGAGTGAGCCCAGGAGAAATGGGGAAACTGAGAGTCCACAAGGAAAGGGATCTGCCAAGGCAACCACAAGTAAGAGGCTGAGTGAGGATCAGGATCCAGTCCCTGCCTTCCAGAAGTTTCCACCTCCAGCCCCATTGCCTTTCCTGAAGGGTGGGTAAGGACAGTGTTACCTAGAATTGGGGTTCTACAGAGGGGACAGGTGCCCTGGAGGCTCAACATAAAGAGAGTGTTTGAGTCCATGGTGCTAGGGCAGAAAAGGATGACTAGAGGATCTGGCTACCAGACAAGCCAATACTCAGAGAGCCCCAAGGGAGAGAAACTGCTCTGTTCTCTGAGCGCCAGTATTCACCCACTTGCCATCACAGAGCCAAGCCAACCGCCCAGGCTGCTGCTGTTTCCCCTGCTGTCCAGCTTTCACGGCAATGTGAACATCCAGTGATGGTGACAGAAGGAGAACTAGATATTTGGTCTCTGTCCCTGGTTCCTGGTACAGAGTTTCCAAAAAGCCCCTGTGATTTCATGAGCAATAAAAGTGCTAAAAGCATCTTTGTTCTCTTGGTTGGTCCCTGACCCCAGTTCCTGACACTAAGCTGCTAATCCCTTGAAACTTCCTGGGTGACAGGAATGTCTTTTCTCCTAATGGAGCTACTGTCAGAAGACATGAGGGAATAGAGAGGGAGGTAATGAAAATCCCCAGATTGCAGGCTCTGGAGAACGTCCAGCTGGCCAGCACATCCAGTGCTAAGAGGGTCACCTCAACTCCATGGGCTTCTGATCTCAGGACCCTCCTGGGCCTGTGAACGCCATCTGTGTCCTTTATAATATCTTTTTTTTTCCAGTACTGAGGGATTAACCTGGGCTTTTCAGTGAGTTGCATCCCCAGCTCTTTATAAAATGTATTGTGAGACAGGGTCTCTCTTAAGTCACTAAATTGCCCAGGCTGGCCTTGAACTGTTGATTCTCCTGCTCAGCCTTCCAGGTGTGCTCTTGCTTCCGGGGCAACATTGACAGACATTCAGCTTTTTTTCCTCCACAGTATTACCCTCTCTGTGTCATCACTCAGTCAAGGTGACTGAGGCAAAGAAATAAAAGAAGACTTTTATTGATCCCAGCTCCCTGGGAGGCTGAGGAAGAAGGATGAGGCATGAGCAACTTAGTGACTTAGCAAGACCCTGTCTCAAAGTTTAAAAAAGAGTTGGGGATGCAGCTCAGTGCAAAGGCCCTGGGTTCCATTCAGTGCTGCAAAAAAAAGATGGAAAGAAGGAAGCGAGGGAGGAAGGAAGGAGAAACAAAAAGATGAAAAGAAAAGAGTCCTTTCAAGAAGGCAGTGAAGGCCAAACATGCTGGGTCCACCTACAGCCAGGAGCACAGACCTGAAGCCCCTTGGAGCTGGCAATGCAGACCCCGTGGGGTGTGCGTGGTAAGCAGTGGGGCCAAGACCGCAGAGGCTTGGGAAGAAATGGATTCTGCAGGAGAACACAGCTGGGACCAGACCCCAGCAAGAGACCAGGCTGGGAGGTGAGGGGAGGTCAGTGCTGGATTGTATGGAGCTGGTGATGATCCTGCACCTTTGCAAGAGGGTGGAAGGTCCAGGGAGGAAGAGAGGGCGACAGTGCAAGATGCCCCTTGGTGCCTTCCCACACAGGCCACGCTTCCCGGAAGAGCATGAATAAATAATTAAAGGCCTGCATCCATCCGCAGCCCCAAGGCCCATTTTATTTCTGATTCCTGTCTTTTCCAGGGGTTGCTCTGAATGGATGTTGAAGAAGCAACCCCTGGACCCTAATAAAAATAGCAGGCTTCCTGCGCTGTGAAACTCTTTCAGCCTCATTCCCAGGTGCTTCTCCAGCTCTCAGCTCCTCTCCCCCCTTGCAGCGGGGGCACTGGCTCTGCTCCCGGTGCAGGAAGAGAGTTGGAAGGGCACCTTTTGAGAGGATGGAGCAGTGGTCTGTCCCTACTGCTGCCCTAAATCTGGCTGCCTAGAGCTTGTGGGTACAGGGAAAGGGCGGAGAAAGATAGAAATGGTTGGAGAGATTGTCTGTGACCAGGCACAGAGCCTCTGTCTTATTTGTTTGTTTGTGTTTTGAGGCAAGGTCTCACTAGGTAGTCAAGGCTGGCCTTAAACTCATTATGTAGCCCAAGCTGGCCTCAAACTCAAACTCTTGGCAATCCTCCTGCCTCAGCCTCCCAAGTGCTGGGGTCACCAGCCTGTGCCACCACGCCCCACTAAACCTTTGTCTTGCAGAACATAGACACTCTTTTTAACGAGAGACTTGTCCCAGAAAAGCATCTCTCTAAGAAGATTTCTCTTCAAAAGACCTACTCACGTCTGAGACACTTTCTCCAGGCACTAAATTTCCAGTCTCCTCTCTCGCTCTGTGAGTTACAGCAGCTTCCCGGTCATTTATTATTCATCATTATTACAGTGACATATCCAGCTTTCTAATTCATTTTCTCCAAGCGCTGACTTCATCTTGTTCCTTAAATGCTCACCCAGCTGGAATTTCTTCCGACAAACTCCTGGCCCCACTCTGGCATTACCTTTCCCCAAAACGGGCATGATCTGTTCAGGACTTTATTGGTTTTCTCATAAAAGAGCCCTTCAGAAATAATCAGGGCCTCCAGGGATCACAGATCACTTAGCATGCCAGGCGGATGAATGAGCAGTAAATGGAGCTGCCACCCCTACAGTCTCCCCTGCGTCTGGGAGGGCTCCAAACACAGCCCCTGGCTCCAAAGTGCCCCTCGCCACCTGCTGCACCCTAAGGCTGCCCAGAGAGCGAGGATGGAAGGCTGATCTAGCATGCTGGATGTCCCGAAGAGGCTGTGGGAAAACCTGCCTGCCTTAATGAACTGAGGAGACATTTGAAGATAACATACAAATGGCCAGCAAGTGTATGAAAAAGTACCCATCGTCAGTAATCATCAGGGAAATGCAAATCAAAACCACAGAGATATCATCTCGGCCCAGTTAGAATAGCTATTATCAAAAAGACAAAAGATAACAAATGCTGGTGACGAGACAGATAAAGGGAATTCTCATACACTGCGGATAGGAATGTAAATTAGCACAGTCATTAGGAAAAACAGAATGAAAGTTCCTCAAAAATCTAGAAACAGAGCAGGTGCATGCCTGTAATTCTAACACTCTCAGAGGCTGAGGCAGGAGGGTCGCAAGTTCAAGCCCAACTTAGGCAAATTAGGAACACAGTGAAATCCTGCCTCAAAATTTAAAAAGAATACTAGAATGGCGGTTACCAAGGGCTGAGAAGCATGAGAGGGAGGTGGATCCCAGAGAATTGTTTACAGGTGCAGCTGAATAGGAGAAAAAACTTGTAATGTTCTGTAGCACAATAGGGTAAGTATGGCTGATACCATTTAATTGTCTACTTCAAAATGGCTGGTATAGAAGATTTTTAATGTTCTCCACACAAAGAAATGATAAATGCTTGAGATAATAGATACACCAATTAACCTAGTGTGATCAGCATGTTCATACATATATATTGAAATATCACCCTGTACCCCATAAATAAGTATAATTATGTGTGAATTAAAAATTAGAAAAAAAGAAAACATCTCAGACTGAAAAAGAAAAAAGCTGCCTGCCCTCCATTCTGTTCTTCAGGGTCAAAGGAAATGCTGTACTACAGAACATTCTGGAAGTGGTAGGAATATTCTCTCTGCACCATTCAGTATGGCAGTCAATGGCCGCGTGTGTCTGATACAACTGACAAGTGGATTTCTAATCTTATTTTAATTTGTTTATGTGTAAAGAGCCACATGTGGCCAATACCAATGGAACATTGTGTCCGTTAGTCTAATGTGTCCATGCTCCTAGAAAACTCCCAGTTAACACCAAGTTCTAGGCACAAGCTATAGGCATTGTGTTAGGGTACTCTTCTCATTGTTCTGTTTAATTTTCAGGACAACCATCGGTGGTCACTAGCATTATTATCCCATTTTACAGATGACAAGACTGAAGCTTGAGGAAGGTCAAGTTGCAGAAAAGGGATTTAGACCTTGGCAGCCAGGAGAAAAGGACCAGGCTTTCTCCACCCACTCTGGGGTCTGTGTGACACAGGGGCTCAGCCAGCTTCTCACTGCGTCTCCTGAGAAGGACGTCACATGGCTGTCCAATCCCTGGATGCTCAAGAGGGCTACTGTCCTTCCTCCAGCTCAAGGGGACAGAACATTGTCCTTACTCTGGTTAGCAAACCTTGGCACTCACTCCCGGACAGGATGGGGGCTCAGCTTGGGAGCCCTGGTTTACTGGCTCACGCCATGGAGCCTCAAATAAGAGGGACTATTACGGCAGAGGGATTTTGGTTAAGCACAGAGGGGGTCCTTACGGTTTTGATATAAAATGTCCCCCCAAACTCTTGTGTGTCTGGGGGTGCTACACTCACCAGTGTGTTCATCCATGGATGAGCAGCTAAGTGTGCTGGGGTGTGGCTGGAGGGAGGTCCCTGGGGCCCTGACCTGTACCATCTCCTTCCTTCCTTCTCTCCCTGATTCCTGGCTGCCAGAGTTGAGCTTCTGCTGTGCCTCCCGCCATGCTGTTTCCACCATGGAGCCAGTCAACCATGGACTGAATTCTCAGAAAAATGTGAGCCAAAAGTAAACCTTTCTGTATTTAATTTTTGGATATCAGGTATTGTGTCCCAGCAATGGAAAGTGACTAATATCAGGACCTTCCAGAGCACTACGGTGGCTTGAAGGGAAGAGTACAGAATATCTACCTTGCAAGAATCTTTAAAGAAGATTCTGTCCAGAATCATCGCAGGTGCTGGGTCAAGGCAAGGGAAGGGCCAGATGATCCCCAGCGATCCCTGGGACCTTGTAACTTTTTCTGCGAAAAATTCTAATCTTCATTGAAATGACCCATAAATTACTTAAACAAAGGAAATGTACTGTGGGGCAAGGTTTAAATAAGTAAGAACCTGAGAATAATGAGGTTCCTCCCTCACTGGACAACGTCTCCTGGGACCTCTTGCTTCTCTCCTCATCTCTGGTCTCCCATCCTCTTTTCAGGAAAAGTCTGTCCCTTCCTCCAACTGGTATGGTTGTCTCTCAGGGTTAGGAGACATCGCTAGGCAACCACCTGAGCGACGCACGCTCTCCTCTGCCAGGTCCCACCAGCTCAGAAGCCTGTAAGTATCGTTACTTTATCCTTTCATTTCCTTTTCTTTTTCCTTCTTTCTTTATCTGTAAACCACTGCTACTTTTTTCCTCTAACATCAGGCTACCATTACTTTTTCTTGAATGTTTCTCTTTTCCAGTGTTGGGAGTGCAGCCCGGTGCCCTCATGTGCTGTGCCACTGAGCTGCACCCCATCCCAGTTCGCTTCAGTCTCGGTGCCTGGATGTGAAGCGGAGACATGGACGCGCTCAGTTGCAGCAGGATCACAGGGATTTGTTCCCCAGACATACAGTCATGTGAAATGTAACTTCTTTATTCCTCTGTAAATAATCTGGTCTTTCTTCAAGGATCCCATACCATTTGTAGCTGGAGAAAGAGGACAGAGAAGAAAACAAAATTTTCCCCAGTCCAGTAAACACAGCCTCCTTCTAAAATCTAAACTAAAAAAAAAAGCCAGGTATGATGGCTCACACCTGTAATTCCAGCACTCAGGAGGCAGAGGCAGGAGGATCACTGCGAGTTTGAGACCAGCCTGGGTTACAAAGTGAATTCAAGGCCACCCTGAACCGCATAGTGAAAACTTGTCTCAAAAAAGACAAATAATAATGATAATAATAATAATAATAATAATAAAATCTAAATAATCTCTTTAAATAAGAGCACAGTCTCTTCAAGGTCTCTCAGACCTGTGCTCTGCCACGTCACCCACCTCCAGCCCCTCCAAGATAGTCTGGGCCTGTGTGAACAGCGGGTTCTTCTATAATCTTGTGGCACTGGTAGGGGAAGGGCCCTGAGTTCTTTCACAACCCCGATGAACACATAGTTGGTGTTTCCTGAGCAGAACCAGCTGCACATACTGTATAACTAAAAGAAAGAGATGAATGCTTAAATTTAAAAAATTATTACAGTAAAAGATGTTGTCATGAACCACACCTCTAAAAAAATACTCTCACTTCAAACATACTTACCCATTGTTCTTACCACTTTCTGAAGAAGTTCTGGAAGACTTCTTTCCTGAGTATCTTTACTTGCATTGTTGTGGTTGCCTTCGTATCCTGAACTGATTCAAAATCTTTACCTTTCATGATCATTTTCACTCTGAGGAACAGCCAAAACCCACACAGTCCCAGATATGGTGGCTAAGGTGGATGAGGGCACACTGTCATGTTTTTATGAGCCTGCCTTTCTGTTGGATGGCACTTGGCAGCAGCTTCCACCATATTTTTGGTCCTACAGACATTCAGGAAAGAGGACTTCCAGAACTGCTTCAGAAAGCGGCTAGAAGCTGGGATATGAGTTCTAAGCAACGGGCAATATTTAGAGAGAGATTCATGGCAATGTGTCAACTGCGTATTTGTCTTATTTAAACATCCCACTTTTTAATCAGCCCTTGTATTTCAAGATTCACTAAAGGAAAACATAACTTGTCCGCATGTCTCTCTTCCTGCACATGCCACTGGACTCCAGGGCTCACATCCCTGTCTGATTCAGTCCACCAAGCTGGATTTACTAGAGTGGGCACGGAAACCATTTCAAAGATTCTTTATTCTCTCGACCAAACCTGGCCTTCTACTCTGCAAGCTTGCTGCAGAGAAAAAGGACCCCCATGACGGGGAAGCCAGTACAGTGACTACGTAAGCAAAGGCACAAGCAGGTCTTTATCTTGAAGAGTTGCCTCTGGCTGGTGTTCAGAAGGAGAGAAAGTAGAGGGGGAAAGCCCAGTCTGGAGGCAAGAGCTGACGGCAGGGCTGATGGGGAGGGAGGTAGCAATGAGGAAGAAGGTATTCATAGAGAAGGTGACATGGACAGGGCTCAGAGACAATGGTTAAACAGTCCCTGACTGCACATCAAAATCAACTCACCATGCTGGGTGTGGGGGGATTCATCTATAATACCAACACTCTGGGAGACTGAGGCAGGAGGTTTGCAAGTACAAGCCCAGCCTGGGCAACTTAGTGACTTAGAGAGACTTTCTTTCAATATAAAGAAAATTCATGAAATAGTTGAGGATGTAGCTCAGTGCCAAGGCCCTGAGTTCAATTTCGATGACTGAAAAATAAGTTCAACCTAGGACCCAGGTATGGTGGTACGTGTCAGGAGTACCAGCATTCTGGGAGACTGAGATGGGAGGATTGCTGAGGCCAGGAATTCAAAGTCCTGGGCAGTATATTCAAGACCTCACTTCAGAAACAAAACACAACCCTCAGGAACTGGCATGCGGGTGGAGCAATGGGCACTCTCAGTCACTAATGGTGGGAACGGAAGTGAGACATCCACCTTGGGAAACAATTTCATGGTTCCCTTCAGATGTTACCCAGTGGACTGGGCTTGTACAGCACCTGCCTCGGATGTGGAGGTTCTGGGTTCAATCCCCAGCACCACCAAATAAAACAAACAAAGAATATATACCTAATGTAAGACCAAGCCTCTCCATCCCACGTGTTCACCCACAGGGAATGAGAGCACGTGTCCAGAACTCATGCAAGTGTCCAGACCTGCTTTATTTATAGTAGTCAAAATTAGAGGTCATAATCCCAGCACACAACTCTAATCCCAGCACTCAGGGGCTGAGAGTTTGAGGCCAGTGTGGGCTGCATTGTGAGTTCAAAGCCACCCTGAATGGCAAAGCAAGACCCTGTTTTAAAAAAGAAAAGGAAAAAAAACTAAAGACAACTGCAATTTCCCTCAGTGAGTGATGAATAAGAAACTATGGTACATCCATACAGTGAAATACTACTCAGCAATAATAAAGAACAAACTTTTGGTTCATAACCATGTGGATGAGTCTCAAAAATCACTATACTGGGTCTGGGGGTGGAGGTCAGTGGTAGAACATTTGCTCGGTACACATGAGTCCCTGGGTTCCAATCTCCAGCACCATTTTAAAAAGAAAAGAAAAAAATCACTATCCAGAATGAGGGAGCTTGGGCAAAAAAGAATATAAGCTATATGACTTCATTTATATAGAACTGCAGAAACTGAAACTTACTGAGAAGTAGATCAATGAGAAAATTGCCTTCAGATGAGAAGTAGAAAGAGGGGTGCACTACAAAGGGGCACAAAAAACTTTGAGGAGTGATAAAAATTTTTTAAGTGTGGTGTGAATGTAGCAATGGCTTCATGGAGATATATTTACATATTATGTTAAAACATCAAATTTTACACTTTAATAATATAACTTACACTTTAAATATCTGTGTTTTACAGTTTAATATATGCAGTTTCGCATAGTACAATTACACCTCCACAAAACTGAAAAATAAAAAAGTCAACTCAAGGAACTAGAATAAAACATTCTTAGGAGATCCCTGAATTTCTATATCTTTTAACCCAACTTCTAATTCTAGACAGAAAAGAAAAAGATACCAAAATAAGGCATTTCTACAGCAAGGCACTGAAAACACATTAAACACCGAGATGTTACCATAATAAATTAAATGCATAATTTCAGATCTGTCTTGTTAAATATTTTCAAAACTACCTAAAATTAGCAAGCACCGAGAAAACTAATGTTCAGCAAATAATTGTAATGAATATATCCTCTGGTAGTCTAATGAGGGGCTTTTTAAAATTCGAGTTTATTTTTGCAACAGAAGTCTTTATTTCTAAGTCTTCTTAAATGGAGATTTCTGCTAAATATATTTAAAGCGTAATTTGAAAAGAACAAATTACATAATTAGATTCCCGCAGTACACAGACTTGGAAGTTGGCTGCTTCTTAGGTTGATTCACAGTTCTGTGTTTCCGTTTCACTGTAGCCCTTAAACAAGCTATGGTATTGCTCAGAGCCTCAGTTTCTCTGACTCTCAGGCATCCTGATGTGTAGCATTCACTACAGAATCTAAACAGATTTCTTTCCTAGATTATAGCAGCTGATAATTATTGAATGTTTTGGTCAATTATCCCTAAAACTATTATCTTCCAAAAGGGTATTTGAAGGGAAAGTGCTATTCTGCTCATTCTTGCTCTTCAAGTCTAACTGTTGTTTATTCAGTAACTTCTGCATGCATCATAAAATGTTCTAGAAGGCCCACTTCCTGAAGCTCACCTGCCAGGCAGCTGAGCTACAGCTTTATGAAATATGAAGCCAGTCCTCTTTATAGCTGGGCATTCATCTTCCAGCTTCCTGGCATATGAGTCCCTCCAAGTTATTTTATTATTTCCAAGAAACTGTAAGCGGGCCTTTTTATATACCTTCTGTTGTCGTAAGAGTGATCGCACATAAAGCATGTCAACCAAATACGAGAAAGGCATCCTTCACCGAGATCACTGTTTCCTGAGACAGCTGCTCTCTGGGCTTGCTCTGTGGACAGCTTCGATACGATTATTGAGCGTGATTTTATATTTTGGTTTTTTGGGTGGTTGTTGGGTTTTATTTTATTTTTGTTTTGTTCTGTTTTGCAGTACTGGGAATTGAACCCAGGGCCTTTGCACTGAACTACATCCCTAGTTATTTATTTTTACTTTGAGACAAGATCTTGCTAAATTACCCAGGCTGGGCTTAAACTTGTGACCCTCTACCCTCAGCCTAGCCTCACCCTCAGCCTCCCAGAATGCTGGGATTGCAGGCCTGCACCTGCACGCCCAGCTGAGCAGGGCTTTTCAAATCAAGGCAACCTCAAGATACTGTCCTCCCAGGGTCAGTTTGGCCAGAGGACTCAAGAGGACAGGAAGTTAATGTCAGCAGATGGGGGACTGGTGGCCCCCACCCAGACCCAGCAGCTCCTCCTGGGCACAGCCAAGGTGCTGAGCTGGGGTAAGTACAGCTGCGCACACAGCTGGGAGGATCTCGGCCGCCCTTGCCTCTGTTCCCGCCTGCTATGGTTTGCATACCATATGTCCTCCAAAACCGCATGTCAAAGACTTAGTCTCCACTTCGTGGTACTAATGGGAGGTGCTGTGGACCTTTAAGAGGTGGACCTAGTGGGAAGCATGACCTCACTGGGACTGGAGGGTGACATCTCTTCTTTCTTTACCTGGTTCTTGGCTCTGGAGGTGAGTGGCTCGGGAGCCACCATGGCCCCCTCCACCACCATCACGATATGCTGCCTAGTCAGAGGCCCAAGCAATGGGGCCACTTAATCTTGGACTGGAATCTCCAAAACCATGATCCACAAGAAACCTTGTCTCTGTATGAGTTAACTGCCTTGGGCACTTGGTTAAGTACAGGGATGGTAAAGTAAACTGATACCCCACTCCCATCCTTCCATGTCTCATCATCTTGTTCCAAGGAGGTACACCTGGTTGCAGCTTGCCTCCCTGGTCTTTAAAATGAGGGCAGAAAAACAGGGGAAAAAAAGGCTAGCAAGGTTGTTTTGGAGAAAGAATCAAATCAGATGGTAGAGATGAACAGCTCTATAAATCACCCCAAGCAGCTATTGTTACTACTCCTTTGCTTCCGGACTCCCCTCCCCAGGCCTGAGAATTACGGATAAATGATGAATGTGTGTGGTCTGTAATCCCCACCGAAGACGAAGCCCGCAGCCCTGAATCGACCCTTTACGGAATCAGCCTGTGCCAGCCTCCCACGTGCTCAGTACTGCGGCAGTGAGGGCTCCATGATGCTTCTGGAACATCCACCAAGGCAGGGCCAATGCCAACACAGGAGGACCCCAAAAGAGCGCCCTGAATGTATGAGAGAGAATACATTTCCACTGTTTAAGCCATAAATTGGTGGCTCTTCATGAGGGCAGTAGATGAAGACACGGGTCCTAGGGGTCTGACACTGCGTGGGGTGGGGTGTAATAAAGTAGGAAAGGAGAGCGGTCGCCGATGAGTTGCTTTTTGTCAAGGGCAGCAGAGAAGCTTTCAAGTCAGGAGGGAAGATAATTAATTTGGGCTTTAGAAAACCTACTGGACTAACTGGGCCTGGTGATTGAACACCTATCATCCAAGCATTCTGGGAGGCTGAGGCAGGAGGATTGCAAGTTCAAGCCCAGTGTGGGTAATTTAGTGATTTAGAGAGCCAATCTCAAAAAATGTAAGTCTGGAGATGTAGTTTAGTGCAAAGGTCCTGGGTTCAATACACGGTACTGAGAGAGAAAAGGAAGGAAGGAAGGAAGGAAGAAAAGGAAAGGAAAGGAACCAAGCCCTCTGGGTTCCAGAGTAGAGGAGGCTGCTAGGCCGTCTAGATAAGAGATAGAGATTCAAGGATGGGGATATAACTCAGTGGCACAAGCACCTTCCAGGCAAGCACAAGGTCCTGAGTCCGATTCCCAGTACCAAAAGAGAGAGAGGGAGAGAGAGAGAGGGAGGGTCAAAGGAGAATGGTGGAGAGAAGAGAGCAGCTTCTGGGTATGTAGGAAGTCACGGCCATAGGACCCCACCGTGGTCAGCAGGTGTCAGGACACCCACCCATACTTCTGTGGCCATCTGTGCTCAAGGCCCACGCTTCTTGTGATACATCAGAGGAACCTGGTACAGACAGTTCTGCCCTGCCTGGCCCACCCCTGTGGAGAACTTCCTGGGGAACCCGCGCCTGCCTCAGGCTTGCCTGCTCCAGGTGCTCCAAAAACCTCATGTTCACTCATGTGGGTGCCATGTACCGAGGGCTGGCTCTGCCCAAATGTCAGTTTTCTAAGCACAGCAAAATGGCTCCAGCTCTCTTGGATCCCTACCACGCACCATGTTCTGAGAAACTGATGAATAAAAGCCACAAAGCCAGTGTGACAGCTTGTCACGAGACATAGGGCCGTCGGATGCGTGAGGTGACAGGTGAAGGACCACGCTCCCTTAGGAAGGCTCCCTGGAGAGGCTGCTACTTCTGCTTCCTGTGCTGCTGCTGCTTCTCCTCTTCCTCTTCCTCCTCCTCTTCCTTCTCTTCTTTTTCTTCTTCTTTCTTCTTTTCAGTACTGAACCCAGGGCCTTAGTGCTCGAGACAGGGTCTTGTTAAATTGCCGAGAATAGGCTTCAACTCTTAATCTTCCTGCCTCAGCCTCCCAGAGTGAGGGGATTACAGGCATGTGCCTCCACGCCTCAGCCTCCCAGAGTGAGGGGATTACAGGCATGTGCCTCCACACTCAGCGAGACAGACCTCTTACACACTGATTGCACTGTCTTGTGCAGCAGGCAGGTCTCCCCGGGCATGCAACACTGAGGGCTCAATATCTCCTTTTAGCCTGGAATCAGAACAAGAAGAGTGAGGGGCACTCAGCCAGGGTCCTTGGGCTTGGGCTGCCCCCAGCTTTCTCCTACACCAAGGATCAGCCTGGCAAGAAAACCTCTGTGGCTCAGCCAAGAGGCCTCTTGCTGGGTCCCAGCTGGACAGCTCCGCCCCAGCTGTCTGCAGGCCCAGCCTCACCAGCCTGCTCCTCCCCGCTTGGGCCTTCTCCAAGCAGGCGTGATTCATTTGGCCAGTTTCCACCAACTGAAATCACAAGCCCAGGCTATCCCTCAACAGACCACCCAGCTCCCCAGACACAGGGTTTTCTCCAGATCTTCCAGCTCCCGGGTGTCACTGGGGCAAACCCCAGCCAAGACAAAGATATGACTTCTTCAGGCAACCTCGTTTCTAGGTGCAGATTTTTGGTAAAGCTAACAATGGCCAACATCAGGATCCCCTCACTTGCTTAGGCCTCTGTGAGGGAGCTGGAAAATTCGGGGAGTTATTAAGTGCTCTGGGTGGGAAGACAAGCCAGGCTGGAATCAGCAGAGAAGTCTAGGAAACTGCCTAAATGGGTCCCCGAGGAAGCTACCTGAATATCCAGGGTTTTCTATATCTTGGTGATTTCTTTTATCATTTTAAATAAGCATTTATTTTTGTGCTAAATTTCTATGATATTTATGTAATTTTTTTCCTAAAAGGGATCTCACAAAACCTCAGATCCACTTGCACTTCTAAGACGGACAGTCCCCTGTCTTAGAGAGCCCGTCCTGGAGGAGAGTCAACACTGTGGGCTGGAAAGAGAGCCGGGGTTTTCAGCAGATAAGTTTTCCAGGGCATGCGGGACAGTACTGCACCAGAGCCCCCTCCTACAGTAAAACCCCACTGCCTCTCCTGGCGCCAGAAGGGACCCCCATGGGTGAAACCACCCATTGGCTGTTATATCTTTCCTTCATTTCATTGAAGAGAGAAACTTTCATCTTTTAATAACACATGTCTTCATGTTCCCTTCCAGGGACATTTTTAAACTCAAAAAAAAAAAAACTTTGAAAATGGCTTTATAAGTTGAATCACGAATTTTTGTGCCACCTCCTCAAAATCAAAATACTGTATTTTTGCAAACGACGGAATATCGGATGTCTTCCCTCAGTCATCTGTCTGTTTGACAGACATATTTTATGGACAGGCAGTCACCACACTTAATTTCTGCCTTTGTATATTTTAACGAGTTGCATGCAGTTGTGTTGATCAGGAACAGCGGGCAGCCATCCAGGTATCTCTCCCCCCAGTCTGGCTCTTTGGTCTCCTTACCTGGAGAGGGTCCCTCACCTCCTGTGTTTTATGTCTGTTGGTTCCTTTCCCACCCTCCCCCGAGACAGCCTGGTTCCATATGGGACTGCTTCTGGTGCCAAATCCTCCATGCAGGATAAAGTCTGTCACATATGGACTTGTGCAGCAAAGGCGGCACCCAGGGCTCTGTCACCAACGGAGCTGGCGTCGGGGCTCTGGACACTGCAAGTTTCACCTCCAGACACCAACCTCTGTCTCCCTCTCATAGGATCTGCTCCTGCTCCCTGGCCCCAACCCCAATCGGAGTCCCTGACCCTTTGCTTTGTGCAGTATACAGTGCCTCCCCCTCCAACTGCAAAAGCTGCCACCTCTGTGAGCAGCAATCTCGGGAACTAATGCATGATTCATAGGATGCTCTTGGCCTGGGAGTGGGCGCCAAGGGAGAAGCTCATGAGGCCCACAGAAGCACTTTGGTTCGGGGAACATTCTTTCATTGATGCACATCTGTGCTGCCTGGAAGTGCATTAAAGAGAATCAGATGTGCTGCTACTTCTAAAATAGCTTTTGAATGTGCAAAGTGCCCGGGGGGGGGGGCGGGGAGAGGAAGTGGGGCCGATGAGGCTCTGGGCTGTGAGGGCTTCGTTCCAGCTTTGTCCTTGAAGCACAAAGCACCACGGCCCTGGAACCACTCTTCTAGGTGCTGGGGAGGAGACCAGCCTGCGGTGACAGGGTCGGGGCCACCTAGACCTCCAGCCCCAGCCCTCCACTTTCTTACCAGGCAAGGAGCTGATTCTCCTGCCTCTGTGGCTAGTTCAGAAACAAGGTCAGCACTGTCACCTTGGCCACAGGGAGATCCATCCAGTCTTCACTGGGTATCCAGGTGGCAGCAAAGCAGCTAAGGGGTCCCAGGTCCTGGATCAGGCTCGACCATCCCAGAGGTCTCAGGCAAGCCTCAAAGCCTAGAAATTGGGGGAGTTGTGCGCTCATGATTCTAAAACCTCAAATGGTTTCCCACCAACTCTGATCTACAAACCAAGCCCATGGGGCATTTAGCGAGAGGGACCTTGTCTGGGACCCTGGATCTATTAAGTTGCCACCCGAGGGGCACTGGACCGGGATGGTGTGTGAAGGACAGGACTTGGGCCAAAAAGTGGTGACTTCCAGTAGCAAGTAAGAGAAGCCCCAACACAGCCTGGCCTTGCAGAACAAAAAGAAAGGGAATTTAGTAGCGCGTAGGTGAGAGGTAGTTTCCGGCATAGCTGTATCCAGGAACAGAAACAAGATTGTCCAGACTCTGCTTCTGCAGCTTTTGACTCTACTTCTTGCCTGCTGGCTTTGCCCAGCTTCATGTGATGACTGCTAGGAAGACAACGTCTCTTGTGGAAGAGCTGCATTTAAAGGCACAGGTCACCAGGGAGATGGTTTAAATGATCCTTCATTTACTCCCTAGTCATGTAAGAGGGCTGAGGGGGCGGCATCTCTAAAGAAAACTTAAAGTCCTCTCTAGGAGGCTGAGGCAGGAGGATTGCAAGTTCAAGTCTTACCTGGACAACTTAGTGGAGATCCTATCTCCAAATTAAATTAAAAAAAAATGTAAAGGCTGGATTTGTAGCTCAGTGAAAAGGTTCTGGGTTCCCAGTAATGCAAAAAAAAAAAAAAAAAAGACATAAAAGAAAGCTCTGAGTCATTAGAAAGATGGGGATGGTATTCGAAGAAGACCCCCCCCCAAAAAAAGCCAAAAAGAACCAGACCAAAATGAAAAAAAAAAAAAAACCAGCAACAAAACACATGCAATAGTTGCTGTTTCTTGCTGTTTCCACGGACTGAGGTGTTTGTTGTTCGGGTTTCAGGCTTGGGAGTCAGATTAGAAGACATACGATGTTTGTTCTGAGTGGCCAAGGATAAGCCCAAGTTTTCCAGATGAGCAAGGAAGGGAAGCACCTCAGGCAGACGCCCCAGCAGAGGCAAAGCCACCACACTGCAAAGTTCAAGGTGCATTGTCGACCCCCAAGCCATACCGTGGCAGGCGCCCCACGGTGAGCACAACCACAAAGGGGACAAAGAGCTCTAGTTTGGGAGTTGGGCAGGTGTGAGCCCAGTCCCAGCTGGGCCACTTGTTTACTGAGAGCTCTTGCAAGACCCTTCCCCCACTGGGGATTAGCCTCCTCCAGGAGCCAATGGGGCTCTCTGGGGACTCAGAGGTCCCTCAGAAATCACTGGATTTCTCTGGGAGCTTCTGCTAGGGACTGGCTCCTCCCACACCCACCCTGCAGCCCCCCATTCCCCACCTGCCCCGCTGGGCCGATCCTGCAGAGACCTACATTTCCCCAGCTCATGCCTCTGGATTCTGGGTAGTGGTGGTCAAAAGGAGGCGCAAATTCAGCCTAGATGTGGTATCTGAAAATGCACGCCACATTGCTAAGCAGTAGGAAAATGAAAATCAAAGCCAGGGTGAGAGACCACCTCATATCCATTATGAGGGCCACCATCAACAACATCTGAAAATGATGCATGTTGGAGAGGATGTAGGGGCACTGGGATCCAGGTTATGGGAACATAACCTGGTGCAGCTCTGGACAAAATAAGATGGATCCTCAAAAAGTTAAAAACAGACTTCTCATTTGATCCACTTTCCCCTTCTGGGTTCATGCCCCCAAAGAACTGGAAACAGGGTCTCAGAGATGTTTTTATTCCCACACTCACATCAGTATTGCTCTGTATTCCCACACTCACATCACATCAGTATTATTTGCAATAGGCAAAAGATAGAGGCCACCTACCTGTGTACTGATGGATAGCGAGATAAACTAAATGTCCTCCATCAGCACCATGGGATATTACTCAGCCTTGAAAAGGAAGGGTATTCTTTAAATTTTGTTTTATTTTGATATAGAGATCTTGCTAAACTGATAAATTGCCTGGCCTGGCTTCACACTCACAATCCTACTACCTCAGCCTCCTAGAATGCTGGGATCCCAGGCATGCACTGCCATGCCGGGCTAGGAAGGGCATTCTGACACATGCCACATCATGGATGAGCCTTGAGGACATTATGCTCAAGGAAATAAACTAGTCACAGAAAGTCTCATACTGTGTGCTTCCATTTCTATGTATGAGTTCCCTAACTGCAGTCAGATTCAGAGACTAGCAGCGGAGTAGTGGTTGCCAGCACCTGGAGGAGCGGGAACTAGGGAGTTGTCGAATGGGGACAGAGTTTCAGTTTTGCGAGATGAAAAGGTTCTGGAGACAGAGGGTACTCATGGTTGTACAAGAGAGGTACCCACTCTTAGCATTACCAAGTTCTACACTTAAAAGTTGTTTGGGTTGTGTGTATGTAACCTGTTTTGTTTTGTTTTGTTTTGTTTTGTTTTAAGAATACTGGAGAATGGGCTGGAGAAACCATGCTAATACTCCCCATTCTGGGAGGCATCTCCAGGGGTGGCTTTTCCATGGGCCCCCGAGGTAAGTGCCTCCCTCTAGGGCCCCTGCTCCTGATGGTCAGTCCTTGCCATGGCCCCATCTCCTACCAAACAACCCAGATCCTCGGCTCCAGTGATACCACTTGCTCCCTTGGTTTTGCCAATCCTAGTGGCAGTCGCAGCTTCTCACTCTGCAAATCTTGAAGATGCCTCATTTTACCCTTTGGCTTATGCCCACTCTACTCCAGCAAGTGACCTGTAAATTCACTCTGTTGGAAATACAAGGTGTGATTTTTTAAAATGGTGAGTTTAAAAAAAAAATTATTACAGTAAGAAAAAAGACTTTGCCATTAATCCCCCTCAAAACTCTATCTCACTTCAAACACACTTATCCCATCATTCTTGCCACTTTCTGAAGGAGTTCTAGAAGTTTTCTTTTGTTAATGTCTTTAGGGTTTTGTTTGTTTGTTTGGTTGGTTGGTTGGTTTTCTGAGATAGGGTCTTAGCCTGGCAAGTGTGAGGTCGTGAGTTCGATCCCCAGTACAAAAAAAAAAAAAGAGAGATAGGGTCTTACTATGTAATTCAGGCTGTCCTCAAACTGACTATGCAGCCCAGGCTATCCTTGAATTCTCAGCTGTTCTCCTGCCTCAGCCTCCTGAGTGGTAGGATTACAGGCATGCCCTACCACATCCAGCCAATGAGTGTCTTTAGTTGTGTTTGTTGACTTTGGGGAAGTGTCAGTTGACTTTGGGGAAGAGCCGGAAGTCACAGCAGCAGATCTGGTGAATTAGGCGCCATGAGGACACACGGTCACATTTGTGTGAGCCTGCCTTTCCACCAGATGGCATGCAGCATTGGCATTAATGGGACTTTTCATCACGTCTAGCAAAGACATTCATGAAAGAGGACTACTTCCAGAACTGTTTCAGAAAGAGATAAGAATGATGTGATAAGTACCTTTGAAGGAAAGCAGAGTATTTTGAGGGGGATTCGTGGCAATGTCTTATCCTGGAAAACATTTTTTAAATATAAACATTCACCATGGTTTCAATCATGCTTTGTGTCCACTTCTAGCTGGGCCCTATATGACACATACCTTCCCTGATGGCCCCTGTGCCATAACACACTTTAGGCCAGCATGGGCACAGGGCTCAGGGGCAGTAATTCCCCCCCCACACACACACACACTGGGGAGCCCTGCAGACCAAACAGAAGTCTGGGTGCGTGGCTGTCACTGAAGCATCTACTCCACCCAGAACCAAGCTGCCCTCCTCACCCACACCTAAAACAGTTTGCCCGGGAGCTCAGTTTCCTGCAGGTGGGCAGCCCAAGGCAGGTCCTCTGCCGATGCCAAGGAGAAATCAAAGAGAATCTACAAGCAATGGCATGGTTCTCTAAGTAGCTGCAGCGTTTCATTATTTATACCCACCTGCAGTAGCTACTCCGTGCCTCCTGGAGCCAGGCAGGGCTCCCGCCCAGCCAGCTATGCCCTGGGGTAGCCTTGGGAACTCCCTGGGAGGCTGGCCCTTCCCAGTTTCCTGTTTTTCCTCAGTCCCTTGTTGAAGATCTGCAAGTCTGAGCTCATCTCCCTCCTGTCTCCAGCATCTTTGACCCCAGGGATGGCCTTTCTCAAAGGTGGGAGAGGGAGAGAGAGACCCTCTCCCCCTCCCCTGGTGGACCAAAGCCTTGCCTAAATCCTGATGCTTTTCACCAGTAGCCTCCAGCCACCTTCTGGGCACAGCCAGGCAGATAGAGAGCCCGCAGCACAGCGCCCCAACTGAGGAACACAGAGGCAAAGATGAGACATGAACTCACAGATCACCTCCGTGCATGGGTATACACACACACACACACACACACATACACACACACAGATTGTCTACCTCATAGAACCTGGCTGTGGGCTCACCTAGCCAGCTGTCCCCTGCAAGGCACCCAGCCCTCCTCCCTGGGCCCACCTACAAGCTGGCCAATCTAGGTCTGGCCATCTCAACTCCCCTCACATCAGCAGCTTCGAGTCACAAGCAAGAGAATTGGCCTCTGGTTAATTCAATCAGAAAAGGGAATAATGACTGGGCATGGTGGCACACTCCCCTCATCCCAGCAATCCGGAAGGCTAAGGCAAGAGGATCACAAGTTTGAGCCCAGCTTGGGTAACTTAGTGAGACCCCGTCTCAAAATAAAAAATAAAAAACTGTTGGGATGTAGCTCAGTGTGAAGGTCCTAGGTTCAATCCTCAGTGCAGCAAAAAAAATGAATAAGAAAAAGGAAAAGGAAAGAATGGGAAAGATGGTGAGCTCACCTACTTGTTTTTAGAAAGACATGGCTAGCCCTTAAGTGACAGGGTCTGTGAAGCCACCACTGGCCGCCACCAAAAGGCTCCCCGACTCCATCCAGAGCAGACATTCTGACCAGCTGGGCTTGAGTCACATTGCTCAAGCTTCAAGGTGTGCTGAGAAAGAAAAACCTGGTGCTTTTGACTCTTAGAGCTAGAGGTGGCCCAGTTGCCTGCCAAGGCGCACAGAAGGAAGGGCTTTAGGAGTGTATAGGAGAGGGATTCAAAAGGGATTGCGTCTCCACAGTGAGAATGCAGGAGCCATTCTATTTTGTAATGAAATCCTGGCTTACTCAGCAGTTCCTTCCTCTGGGGGTTTTTACAAGCTGCTGGCCCGCCATGTCTAAGTGTCCAAATCTTGCTAACTCCCCAGTGGGTGGCCTACAATAATGTATTTCCTCTCTCTTGATATGCTCTTTAACAAATGATGCCCAGAAAGACCTCCAGCTCAGAAACAGAGACCTGGCATCTAGGACAGGAAGATACCCAGCATGGGGGTGTGCAGCCTGGTGCCCAGGTGTTACCTTTTTAATTGGTGAAGACAGTATCTGCCATGCGCACATTAAAGCAGAAAAGTTTATTTTGGTTCACTGTTTCAGGGTTTCCAGTCCATGGTCAGCTGGCTCCAAGACAGAAGCATCAAGGCCGAAAGCTGCTCACTGCATGGCAACGGGGGAAGCAGAGAGAGCAGAAAAAGACGAGAAAAGATGGACCCCTACTCTCTTCAACCACACATTCTGCTGTGAACTTGTCAGTGGATTCATTCATTCACCCACTGACAAAGTTAATGCCTTCAGGGTCCAATCATCTTTCTAGACTCTCCCCGGAACATTGCTGCACTGGGGATCAAGCCTCAACGCAGGGGTTTCTGGGGGCATATTTAAACCATAGCAGTCCATAAGTACATCTCAGCCGTGGGCCTACCACCCATATGAGCATGGTACCGTCTTCCATTCTGGCTAGACTATGTCCCAGGCCCTGCTCAAGTCCTTGTTAACAGTGTTCTCAAAGTTTCCCCCACACAACTTTATCACAACTGGTTTTAAAGACAGAGCACTGATGTCTACCAGCAGGGTCTTTTCACCATCCAGAAGTGGCTCTTAAGAAATGGGGCAGCACTCAAAATAAAGTCCCAAACCACTACAAAGCCCTTGTGAATTTCCTTGGTTTCATGAAGCCATGTGAAAATCCAGTCTTCCAAATCTTTCTTCCCAAGAGAGTAATTCTGATGTCAGTAAAAACATATTGACCGCAGTGCAGTCCCTTTGAGCACGGTGGTGGTCTAAGCTTCATGATTGAAAGAGTTTTGCCCTAGAATAAATTACAGGACATTATGGTGGTGGAGGGCCAAATCGGGATGTCTGCCCTGAGGTCACTTCCTCCTTCCCCTATTACAACTTCCTTTTTCCTTTCCCAGTGCGCGCAAAGAAAATTCCAATCAGCTCCTTGCACGTCATCAATGCCGGTCCCAGGCACCTCCCCCAGTCAAAGGAACATATGTCCCATTCCCCATATTCTGGTCAAAGGAGACAGCCCAACTGCATGGGTTGTGTGCTCCTTTCCATGTCCTCAACTCAATAAACCTGTTCATTTTGTACTTTTGCTTCTCCATTGCACCAGAATAATATAACAATGATTTCCTTTAGCAGTATGGCAGTCAGCTAGGTGACAGATGTGGCAGCCACCACCAGGAGATACTTCCTGATTGAAAAATGAAATAAGATATGTTCTCTTTGTTCCACAATTACTGCCATGCAATTCTGATGCTTACTACCTGGAGTGATCTAATGCTAACTACTTGGAGTGATCTTAAAAAACAACAATAACAAAAGAAAAAAAACAATTAGTTTTTTTAAAAAATTAACTTTTCGGAACCTTTGAGGTATACATAATGCTCACATCCATCACAGGAATTTATACCTCTACATAATATATCTTGATTCTTCCCTTTTCCCCAATCTCCTCCCCTCCCTTCAATCCCACTTCCCCTCTTATTTACAAAAGTTTTGTCTCCATTTTTTCCTTCTATCTTCTTCTCCTTTCTTTCCTTTGTCCCTCCCCCTCCCTTGTTTCCTTTTCCATTTGAACATTGTTATTATAAAGGATGCAGATGAGGACCAGATGGGCAATGCTTTGCAGGGCCCTAATGCCGAGCTTCTGTGGAATTATTTCACCTATGTGTTCATCAGCCAGGAAACGCCAAGCTTTGGTATCTGTAATATCGTTCAGTTCTGTTTTGTTCCTTTTTGTTTTGTCTTATCTTACAGTACTGGGAATTGAACCCAGAGCTTTCATAGTGAGCTATAACCCTAGCCCTTTTTTATTTTTTGACTTTGAGACAAAGTCTCACTAACTGGCTAAGTTGCCCAGGCTGTACTCAAACTTGTGATCCTCCTGCCTCAGCCTCCCAGAGTGCTGGGACTTCAGGCTCATGCCACCACGTCTGGCTACATTAAAGCTTCTTTATATACTTTCCCCTTCAGCCTTTGATACTCATCCCTAACAGCTGCCTGGACTCTTCTCTACATCTTACAATTCCACCAAAAATCCTTCCCTAATCTGGGCCCCAGTAGCTCACCACATTTCTATCCCTCAACCAGGAAATAAGCTGAGCTACTAAAGACTGTGCTTTCAAGTCATGAATGAAAAGAAAAAATTTTCTGCCTATCCTGGTTTTTTAAAAAAATTTATTTAGTTAGTTAATTAGGAGTCTTTTTTTGTTTGTTTTTTAGATGACGGCTCCCTCTGTTGCTAAAGCTGAACTCCAGGGCTCAAGCAGTCCTCCTGCCTCAGCCTCCCAAGTAGCTGGGATAGCAGGCACGTGCCTCTATGCACAGCTTCTGATCTGCATTTAAGAAGACATCTGGTGCTGTCCCCAACACACAACCTCCTGGTTGATTATAGTAATTCATGCTTGCATAGTCATCAGGTGTCAAAGCACAAAGACAGATCATCTCATGTAATGGGGATTTTACAGCCCTGTCGGATGGTCCATGATACAAATGGCTTCTGTCTTCCACTCGCACGAGGAAAGAACTGTGGCTCGGCACATTGTGACCTCCCTGCAGTCCCCTAGGGGTGCAAGGGGTGTCAGAGCCAAACTTCAGCCTGGGTCCTCTGATTCTGAGACCAAGGTGTTTCCAAAAGACCACATTGAGAATTCATGAGTAAATTTCTGGCCCCAAAAGGATGCTCAATTATTCAAATAAAGATACCCGCACATTTATTCTACTCCATTTACCAAGATGGAAATTTTGCATTTTGTTTTTCATTGTGAATCTGAAAGTCTGAACAAAAGGAGCCAGATGTGGTGATAGCACACACACACACTTGTAATCCCAGCACTCTGCAGGCCGAGTTTGAAGGATCTCAAGTTCAAGTCCAGCCCGAGCAATTTAATAACTGAGTGAGACCCTGTCTTAAAATTTTAAAAGGGCCGGGGGTGTAGCTCAGGGCAAAAACGCTGGGTTCTATCCCCAGTGTTACAAAAAAGAGCGGGGAGCTTCACCTGAGTGCTCAGCAAATGGAAACCAGACACCCCCGGCCTCCCCAACCCTCTCCAGGTCCCTCTGGATTTGAGAAGTAATTAGTAGGAATTCCAGATTCTAACCAACCTTTTCCTGAATTTCTAACCACTCCAGGCACCTATTCTTTGGAACGGAGGCTTGCGATGTGCCTGCCTGGCTCGATTAGAAATCGCCACCCTCAGAGAGAAGTTCTTTCTAGATACTCCAGTCAGCCTCCATAATTTGACCCAAAAACAGATGCAGCAAGGGGAATTCTTTCCTACCTAGGGTGCTCCTCTCAGAGGCTCCAGTATGTGTTATTTTCCACAGTTTTCTGCTTGGGAAGGGGATCAACCTACAGCTCCTGTCTGAGAAGCCAGGGAGCTTCAGGAAGAACAAGTTCAAAGCCAGTCTCCAATCCGCACCACTTACTTCGTGGTGTCAGGTGCGTGGCTTGACTTGCTGAGGTGTTTCTAGTTCCCCGGATTTAGGGCAAGAAAAACACCCTTGCCCAGGCCATCTTCCAGGACGCTGTGAGAGTCCCAGCCAGGGGAAGGGACGTGATGTTTTCCCTCCAGAAGTTTCCTCTGGGACAGATTTCTCAGCCCCTGGGATGTCAAGACAGCCCTGTATGGGTGGCCTGGGGCCCACCCCTTCCATGGCGCCCAAACCCACCAGCCAGAGAGCAGCAGCCATTGACCCTGCCACCAGCTCAACCCAACACAGGTGGCTGGTGACAAACTCCTCACTCACCACTCAGCGGTGGCAGCAATGGAAGATCGCCACTTGTTCCAGGATTCTGGCTCTCATAAGCCTTCCGGGTACGCTTAGCTTCCCAAGAAGGGAGGAGGGACAGAGGCTGTGTGCTTGCTCATCCTTGGCTCCCCTGCCCGTGCCCAGGATTCTGAAGGAAGCCAGCCCCCGAGGATGCCCAGCTGGGATCACTTTGGCAGAACCACACAGAGTGTAAGAAACTAATAAGACCCATTCATCTGGAAAGCCAGCTGGGCACGACTGTGTCCATTCCCCTCCTAAGAAGTCTCGTTTCACACCTTGGCACAAATGAGGAGATTGTAGGAAAGGGAAATTTAATGTTAATTAGCTTTTCCAATCCAAAAAGGATATGTGAAAATGTCCTTTCTTCTCCATGGTACAGATAAGGCAGTAGCACTGGGAAATACACTAAATGAAGCCTCCTCCCAAGAAAAGTGTCTCCCACTTAACAATAAAACAAAAATGGTGCATCTCTGAAGGACCCTGTACATCCAGTGGTGTCTTTTGAAGGTAGGTAGATGAAAATGATTATCTCCACCTGTGATCTAGCTCCTATCTCCTGGCATAGAGTGATGACTATTGGATCAATGGATAGTTGGTTGGCTGGGTGGCTGGGTGGCTGGGTGGCTGGGTGGATGGATGAATGGGTGGATAAGTAGGAGAGCTATTCAGTGGTCTCATCCAAACCAACACCCATGAAAGTCTTTCTGGGTGAGGATGACTTGTTTATGGAAAAAGGCAAGAAGCCAATTTGTAAACCATCCCGTTGACTTCACAAT